>VDFB02359338.1:261435-423473 GCA_007258455.2 Sequoia sempervirens
AAATCAAATCCAAAATAAATAAAAAACCAAAAGTCCTAAAGTCTAGTATCCCTCCAAGGTTCTCAAGAGTTCAATCATTCACAATCACCCATCTTTCATTATCTCATCACCATTATTTGATCCTTAACATCTTAGATTTTTTCTTTTTTGTACCTAAAGTTGAGACCAATCTAAGGAGTTAGAGGTTCATCTCCTACATTTCTAAAAATTGATTATTATTTTATGGTCCAAACTAGATCTCAACACAAGAACACGAAAAAAACAAAGAAACATCCACTTCAAGTGAATTAAGTCAAACTGCACCTGAAATCAACCCCATTGGATCTAGCAATCCCCCACTCAACCTTCCTCAACTACCACAAGATCTTCAAGAGGGAGGTTACCAAGTGGAGGACATCACCAACAATTTCCTAGGGATGACTCAAGACGAAATCATAGAAATGGTCCAAAATCCTAAAAATCACAAAATTGTCAACACAATGATGAGACTTAACCCTTCACAATACATGCTAGAATTAGCAAAGGAAGGGGCTAAACTCCCTTCTGATTATGATGTAAGCACTATTGTGAAAAAAACTCTTGAGAATATGTCGCTTGTACTATTCACACCACCTTTTCAAAACATCATTCAACCCATCCCACAACCAATATCATCTCATGCTCCAAGTCAATCCATGGTTACCAAAGGGAGTTCATTGCTTCATGCTCTTCAAACACACCCCCTTGTAAATAACCAAGAATTGGATGCAAATGCCATCTTGGGTCAACCAAATATCATTCCTCAAAACCCAAAACATCCATATGTTCCACTCATCTTTCATGACACTAACAATCCATCCGCTTTCGCCGCATCGCCGACATTCTCTCTCAACACACAAGTCTCTCTCCCCATGACTTCACAAGGACAAGGAGGACTATTTGGACAAGGGGGAATCTTTGATCCCTCATCATCACTTTCTCAAGGAAACACACCACCCATCTTCCCACCATTTCCCCCTCTAACATTAACATCCACACCAATCCTCGGTTTAGGGAAACCCTCTTTACCAATCCTCAATCAACCAAATAAAATAAATCCTCCAGTCATAAATCAAATCAAGATACCAAATCCTTTGATCATGCCACCAATATCGCAACACTAGGTGACACCAATCCAAACAACACAATCAATCACTGCACCATCTATAAATGTGGTCTCCCAAGGACCTATATATCAATGACACCATCCACCACACAACCTCCTATCATCAATCCAA
Organism: Sequoia sempervirens; assembly: GCA_007258455.2. Classification (NCBI taxonomy): domain Eukaryota; kingdom Viridiplantae; phylum Streptophyta; class Pinopsida; order Cupressales; family Cupressaceae; genus Sequoia; species Sequoia sempervirens. The sequence goes on from VDFB02359338.1 coordinate 262,692, forward strand.
CGACACCTCAAAAACCACCTCAACAAACTCTCATCACATCTCACACAATTCTGAATCCTCCACCTCCAACACTGAAACCAAACATGGAAAATCAATACAGTATCACATTGCAAGCTGCTCAACAATCCTATCAAAAATAATTTTAGCAATTTCAAGCTCAACAAGCCATGCAAACCGTACAAAAAGCTACTCAACAAGCATAGGAACAACAAGCCACACAACAAGTTGCACAAGCACAAGCTCAAGCTTTATTGCAACAACAACAAGTTGCCCAAGCTACCCAAGTTGTGCAAGCAACACAAGCTGCACAAGCCACACAAGTTGCACAAGCTGCCCAGGCTACACAACAAGATCAAGCCCAGGCACAAGCTCAGTATCAAGCCCAACAAGCTCAATCACAAGTACAATACCAAGCACAAAAACAAATAGTTCAACAAAAATCCTATCAACAAGCTTTGCAACAATACCAAACACAACAAGAAACAACCCAACAACTATCCCAACAACAAGCATTGTTGGCACAACAATAGTAAGACCAACAACAAGCGTTGTTGGCACAACAACAATTGTAGGCATACCAATAAGTGTTGGTCACACAAAAAAGCATGCAACCACCTCCCACAAGCATGCAAAATGCCCCACCCATCACTCAAATGATCAAACCACCCTAAAACACATTCATCCCACCGCTCGATCCGCAAAACAATATGTCTACACAAATCAAATTTCTCTCACAACAAGTGCTAGACCTCCAATCTAGAAAAACAACAAAACCCCAAAGCAATTTGTGCCCTTATCCATTTGACTGAAGCATTGCAATGGTTCCATTCCCAAAAGGGTTCGAGATACCTAATTTGACAAATATCGTGGGACGGGTAATCCTGAAGATCGCATCAAGGAATTCTAGGTACATTGTATGGAAGTTGCATATGACGAAACTTATCTAATGTGACTATTCCCTTGAAGTTTGGCTGGACCAACAATGGAATGGTTCTCTCGCCTTCCTCAAAGAATCAAAAAGTTCCAAGAAATTGTGGATGCATTCATACAGAACTACACATTCAACATAGGCATGGGCATGAGTCTAGAAAAACTATTTTCTCTCAAACAAGCTAATGGGGAAACATTCACATCCTTCTTACAATGATGGAAATCCAAGGCCAACTGGAGCATGTGGACTATGCTAGAAGAACACAAAATTGGCACTATCATTGCTAATATTGAAGGAACCTTGTCCTTCCATCTAAAAATGCAATGCATCACCACATATGACCAGTTGATCCCCAAGGTGCTCAGCATTGAAAGAGGCCTTATTGTACAAGGGGGGACACCTACTTATCAAGACAATCGTCCATCAACTAGTTACAATGAAAAACCTCTCACATGGGCAAAGAACAAAAATGTTACTAACGATGGTGTGGTTGATGCCAAAGTTGTTATCAGTTCCCTAAGGAAAAACACACAATCATATCAACAACCACAAGTCAACAACCAAAACAACACACAAGCCAACACATTGTCACAACAACCCAACAACCAAGTAGTTAATAAATTGAACAATCAAGGGGGATCGCCCCCAAGGAAGTATCCCCCTAAATGGAAATACACACCACTTGGGGAACCAATTGAGTTTGTCATGCAATGGCTAGTCTAGGAAAATCTCATCAAGCTCCTCATTTATGACAATTATCAAGAGCCTCAAGTTAAACCACCATGGTATGATGAGAAACAACTTTGTGATTTCCACAAGATAAAGGGACACACAATAGCCAGTTGCATGCGACTTAAGAATCTGATTCAGAAACTCATCAATGATAGAACCATAAACGTTGAACAACCCGCAGGAAATCAAGATCTAAAGATATACACAAATCTAATGCCAGATCACAAAAAGGGGAACAACAATGGTAATACGAAGTATAATAATGTGAACCATATTTATGACCATGTGATTGCATCCTTAGATGTTGTGACACCCTTAGATGAATGGGTTACTATTGTCAACATCAAAGGATCCCAGGCTGACTATGGAGTGACCACACGTGGTGGAAAATTTACCATTCTAGGACCATCCCAAGCACCCAAAACATCTGCTACCAATCCAAAGCCAATTCCTAATGGCTATAATGTCTTGGATCAGTTGAAAAGAACCCCTGCCTAGATCTCCATCATTGATTTGTTGAAAATCTCACCTGCACATAGGAAAATCCTAGAAGGAGCATTGGCTTCATCCTCCATCCCAATGGATCTTGACATAGACCAATTCCAACCTATGGTTAGACATATCACCACTCCACATCTCCTATCATTTTTTGATTAGGACTTCCCGACTTAGCCATCTCATAACTGCACACTCCATCTCGAAGTCCTAGTCCATAAGAATAAAGTCAAAAGAGTCTTGGTGGATGGAGGTGCAGGCTTGAATATTTGTACTCTCAAGCTAATAAAAAGTCTGGGGTTCTCTAAATATGTCATTGAAAAAGGTAAGGGTATTACTATCAGGGCATATGATGATCAGGAACGGGTGTCTCAAGGCACCATTCAACTCCCTATTCAAGTAGGGCTAGCTATCATGGAAACCACATGCCAAGTACTTGATCTTGAATTACCTTACAATATCCTCCTAGGGAACCCATGGATCCATGGGATGCAAGTTGTCACATCCACATTCCATCAATGTGTCAAGTTTCCCTATCAAAATCAAGAGGTCATGATCCATGGTGATCCCAAGACATTTTATTATTGCAAGAATCTGGTAGCCAAGTACTACAAAATCCCCCAAGTCCCAGAGAATGATGAAGGACCTAAAACTCCATATATAGACCCATCTACCCATGCCTCCACTTCTGAAACAAAGACACCCACCATTTTAGACATCTCTGATATCAAATTCATTATCCAAGACAATGGGTGTGGGGATTACAAAATGAAAAAGAGTGCTTTTGTAATAGGAGAGTTACCTCAATCTCCTTGATCCTATGGAAAACCTCAACCAATTGACACATCAACTCAAACCTTTAAAGCAGACCCCTCTAGATTTAAGTGTTGGGGGGACCTAAGCCAAGAAGTGGTAGATGAAAATGACCTATCAAGTCTGCTATACTAAGACAAAAGGCTCGTACTTGATCTTCTCATGGACAGTGACATCAAAGGGCTATAGATGATGCTTGGAATGGGCTATAACAAAAATAAGAAACTTGGGAAAAATGAAAATGGCATGTTAGAACCTATCATTCCTGAGAAGCGTATAAAAAAATCTTGGTCTTGGATGTACCCCTCTTAAAATAACCATACTTGGCAAAGGTTCCCCAGTTAAAACAGTCAAAGCTTCCCCCTCGATTTTGGTATCAATTATTTACCCTTTTGAGGACCCCCTTACTAACCTACCTATGCTATTTGAGGATTCCCCCCTTCTCATTATTAGTACCCTATCTTTTGAACCAAGTAACTAGACCAATGAGCTAAAACTTGTTTACCCTAAACTCATCGATTATGACCAATGAGGACCACTGATTTTAGACACGTTAAAAAATGATGAGGCTCTCTCAGAATTCATGGGATTGTGGGATACAATACCATATGGAGATCACAAAGTTGGGTTCGACATTGAGCTGGACACACATGCCTACTATGGGGAAATGATTGAATCCCTTAGTCGCAAAAGTAAAAATTTAAGAATAATATCTAGGTCTTTGAGTGAAAACCACATTGTGGCACTTTTTGACCCAAAATAGTAAAAACAAAGGACGTATCCAATGGTGAAAACCTCTATGAGGCACCAGAGGATGAGGGATTCAATCTTCCCCTTAGTTCTATTCATTAGGAGAAGTCAGTAGTCTTGGAAACAAAGTGCAATTCGGTCAATCTAGGGATCGAGGAAACACCACATATCACATTCTATGCAGAATCACTATTGACAGAAGAACAAGAACTTTTAGCTACATTTCTGAAGGAAAGAAATGTAAAATTTGCATGGACCTATGCCGACATGCCTGTTCTTGATCCAGAAGTTGTGGTTCACCATCTAGTCATTTATCTAGAAGTAAAACCAGTAAAACAAAAACTGAGAAAGATGCATCCAAAAATAGCATTACTGGTCAAACTTGAATTATAAAAGCTTCTTGATGTTTGCTTCATACAACCAATTGATTATCTAGAATGGGTTTCAAATACCGTACCAATCACAAAACCCACTGGGGGCATTCACATCTGCACTGACTTCAGAGACCTAAACAAAGGATGTCCTATGGATGACTTCCCTCTTCCCAATATTGACATGATTGTGGATCAAACAACAGGACATAACATTTTATCACTAATGAATAGATTCTCAGGGTACAATCAAATCATGATAGCTAAGGATGACCAACACAAGAAAAATTTCACTTGTCCATGGGGGACATACTATTGGAACATGATGCCATTTGGGTTGAAAAGTGCAGGAGCTACCTATCAAAGAGCTATGACATTGATCTTCCATGACATGATTCACAAAATTGTGGAAGATTATGTGGATGACATATTGGCTAGATCAAAGAAGCGTCAAGATCACATACCAGCTCTAAGCTCCATCTTTGACAAGCTAGAAGAATACAAGGTCAGACTCAACCCAAAGAAGTGTGTCTTCAGTGTGCAATCAGGAAAACTTCTAGGATATATAGTGTCTATGAGAGGAATTGAGGTAGATCCTGCTAAAGTCAAAGCAATTCTCGAAATGGAAGCACCGAGAACATTAAAGCAATTTCCAATCCATTCATCAGTTTATAGCATAGTTGGCAGATAAGGCTATCCCATAATCTCATCTACTCCACAAGGGGGTAGCATACAAATGGGATGAGAAATGTGATCAGGCGTTTAATAAAATCAAGGAGTACTTGCTCACACCATCGGTTCTCATGCCACCAATTCCAGGCAAGCCCTTGATCCTACATATATCGGAAACAACAACCCTTGGCACTCTCTTAGAACAACATGATGAAAATGGGAAAGAGAGAGCTATTTACTACATCATTAGAACCATGGTAGGACATGAGCTGAATTACACATCCATTAAGAAGGCTTGCTTAGTAGTCATGTTCTCCACACAAAAATTCAGACACTATATGCTAGGACATTAGATAAAACTCATTTCCAAGATAGATCTTCTCAAGTGTCTGCTTTCTAAAGCAACGCTCACAGGGCGAACAAATAAATGGGTCATGATCTTGATAGAACACGACATTGAGTATGTAGAATAGAAGGCCATTAAAGGACAAGTAATTATAGATCAGCTGGCAGAAGCACCAATGTATTCAGAGAACCCACATGTATTAGAGTTCCCCGATGAGTGCATCTTTAACATAAGTACAACAGATCATTGGAAAGTATATTTTGATGGATCCTACACACATGGGTCAGGAGTTGGAGTCTTCTTCATTACACCTCAAGGAGATTGCATACCTAAATCATATAAGCTATCTTTTTCATGCACAAATAATATTGCAGAATATAAGACTCTTGTTATAGGACTTAAAATTGTAGTACAATGGCAGATCATGGCACTCAAGGTCTATGGAGACTCACAAATTATCATCAACTAGGTCAATGATGAATACCAAACGAAGGATGAAAAATTGACCCCATACAAGAAACTGGTGGAAAGCCTCAAATAATTTTTCATTGACTTCACATTTGAGCAAATACCAAGGGAAAAAAATAGAGCAGTGGATGCTATGGAAACAATTGGATCACTACTAGATATCCCACACAACGTCCCTAAGCAAGAATTCCTTTTAGAGCAGCTTCTTGTACTAGCATTCAAGGTACCAGATTTTGAATATGTGTGTGAAATTCTTGGTCCTGGTGATCCCTAGTATCATGATATATACACCTACTTGAGAATAGGAGTCCTCCCCACTGATATCACCTCGAACCTTAAAATAACATTTTTCAAGAAGTCATCCCACTTATCTTAGGAGACACCCTATACCATAGGAGTATCAAAGGAACCTTATTGCAATGCCTAAAAGTTGAGGAAGATTTGACTTCTTTAATCGAGGCACACAATGGAATTTGTGGGTCACATTCAAGTGGTATGACCTTGGCCAAGAAACTCTTGAGGACTAGGTACTACTGGCCTACAATGGAGAAGGAAGCTCATGACTATGTCCAAAGATGTGTGTAGTGTCAACAGCATGGGGATCTCATCCATGCACCAACTCATGAGCTCCATCCAATCATTACACCTTGGCCCTTTTCACAATGGGGGCTTGATCTCATTGGTAAAACCACTCCCACCTCGTCTAGTAGACATAAGTTCATTATCATCACCATGGAGTACTTCATGAAGTGGGTAGAGGACATTCCCATGACCTATATTATATGAAAGCAGATATCCAAGTTCATCCTGAACTACCTTATTTTCCGCTATGGTGTCCCTCAAGCCATTATCTCAGATAATAGGATGTTCAAGATCTATGCCAAAAGTTCAAAATCCAGCATCGCTTTTCTACTCCATACTACCCCCAAGGAAATGACCAAGCTGAAGCTACCAATAAACCATCTTGAAAATCCTAAAGAAAATAGACAATGAAGTTGGTTGTGACTGGAACTTATAGTTGAACCCCATCTTATGGGCCTACCAAAAAATTATTCACACACCAACATGTGCAACCCCATTCTCCCTGGTCTACAGATCAAAATTCATCCTTCCCGTTGAGATCAAGCTCCCATCCTTAAGAATATCATTGGAGGATCTCATCACTAATGAAGAATATTAGATATCATAGTTGAACGAGCTAGAGCTATTGGATGAGCGGTGCATGGATGCCTTGAATCACCTACAAGTATACCATAACTGCCTCAAGTGAAGCTACAACAAGAAGATCAGGAGTCAGACCTTTCAAGTTAGAGAGCTTGTATTGAAGGAGAATCAGAAGAATGTGCCAAATCTAGATGGCAGGGGCAAGTTTGAACCCAATTGGTTGGGACCTTTCATCATCACAACAAGCTACAAATCGGGAGCATATCATCTATCAACACCCGAAGGTGAACCTCTGCAGGAGCCTATCAATAGCTCCCATCTCAAAAAAATTTATGCCTAATCTTCCAAGGTGTAAATCCAAAATACAAAAAAATCCAAAAATATAAAAAAATCTAACAAAATTAGACAAAGGATTTGAAAACAGTAAAGAAAAAAATCATCCTCTAGTGAAAACCACTTCAATGGCACTTTGGGCATGTACCTTGGTGAAAACCTAACAAACAGACGCCTTGTGTAAATAAGCACTTTCCATCCACCACAATCTCTTTGGCTTGTTCTGCATCATTTATCCATCACACTTCCATATCTTCATCCACCATCCATCCACATCCACATCATAGCTTGATCTTGTGTCTGTATCATGATCCCTCCTAGTACTACTCGACCCATTCCTAAGGTCAGTTTAATGGTGCCTATATTGGAGTAGTCTATCACACCACGATGGGGGCATATTCTTATACCTACATTAGATCAGATTCATGTATATTCTTGAAATCTTCCTTAAAATTAGAAAATCTAAAAAACATTCATAAAATCAAGAAATCCAAAAATAGGTCAAAAAGTAAAAAAAAGCAGAGAAATAAAGTTGTATAGTCAAACTACAAGTCTCTGAGCTCTGAATGTAGGCAAGGTTGATCTTTGATAATCCCCTGAGACATCTTAGGTCAATCCTTTAGGAGTTTGTCATAATAAACTGACAATCCATTTATTCATATCTTATCAATAAACAAGTCTGTGTCAGTCGAACTATGTGGTCTTTGCGTGTATAACGTAGGCAAGGCTAATCTTTGATTAGCCCCCAAGGACTCTAGGATAGGTCTTTAGGTTAGGTTCTTGGTCAAAATCTCAAAAAAACACAAAAACATTAGAATATTTGAAAATTAAAACATTTGTGAAACATCTTGAAAATACTAAAAACAACCTCAAAACATTTCAAAACTTAAAAAACATCCAAATATTTGAAAAAATCCATCCATTCCATTTTGCATTCACCCGCAATAAACATTCACTCATAATAAATGATCGTCATCTTCAAACTTTAGTAAAACAATTGGAAACAAGTCTAGCAAGTTACAAGTGAAAACTCAATCGTCAAGGTCTCAATTCTAGGTTAGTAGGTAAACAAGTTGGTCAACTCTTGATATCAATAGTCTATCATCCAGTCAATCCCAAAATCATATGATAACATCACGTCCTAGGATGCATCCTTCCTACAATGGACATCAACATCGGGCATCACCGTAGTTTAGTCCTGGTTAGAGGTATGAACATTAGCTTGTTTGTTTACTTGATCTTTTCTTTTGATTTATTTTATTGCATTCATTCCAATGACCTCTCGATGATGTATAATCAAAACAATTTAGAGAGAAAGGAATGGGGCATTGATCATTATCTTTTGTCTGCTATGCTTGTTGGATATTCTTGTAATATAACCTCGAAAAATACTTGCTTTATTAGGTATGGATGGAAGGCGTTTTGGAAAACTTGTTGACTATTATATTGTTAGGTTTTTTCTTTTCATGTTTTGGTCTGATATGTTTGAAATATCTAAAGTACATCCTAGTAAGGTTTCCATATGTCAGGTGTGAATAAGAATACTCCTATCTAATTGTCAAGTCAAAGTCCATCACACTAGGTACAATGCCATCCTGGTTCTTTATACCTTGATGCATTGTACCTATGTGTGATATCAAACATAAGGTAAGTAAGCTCTTTATAATCCCAATCTCTGATAAGTGAAACATCATTATCATTCATTGTCATATCTAATAAAGTCTCGATAGATCATGGAATTGTTGGATCCTCTTTTTCATCATCTCATTTCTTCTTTCTTCACTCTACGCTAACATGGTATCATTACAATCGACCAAAACATCACCAATGCATCCATCCTGCATCCACAAATCATTAACATACATAAATCTCATATTCATAGCATAAAGAATCCATCCACATACTCACTACATATCACATCATCCATTTTGCATTATCATTTAGGATATAATATAGATTTGTTATTCTAAGCATCTTAAATCATTGCATATCATAAACATTTGCATCACCATCATAACCATCCACACATCCATCTTGAACCTCTTTGTCATGAGATTGACCCTACAAATTGAAAATTTTGCTCGATCTCTCGAGGGGGCAGTGTACCAACATACTTCTTTCTGTTGGGGAAATAGTGGAGCATCCAAAATAATAAAAAAAATTGGAACTTTGATCTCAACAAGGTTATTCTTTGAACCAATGCAACTGGTGTGCCACTTCAAAGAGGGACAAAATGTAGACACTCAAAATAGCCTGATCGACATAATGCATTTGATTATGTTTAGCTAACTTTGAATCTTCCTTAATCATTTCTTTACTAACCAATTAATTGAATAACGTTTATTTAATTAAGTCATCAAAATCCCCCTTTGATTAAATAAATTAACTTTATTTAATTAAATCTTAATGTTTCCTCTTTGATTAAATAAATCAACTTTATTTAATTAAATCCTAATGTTTCCTCTTTGATTAAATAAATCAACTTTATTTAATTAAATCCTAATTTTCCTCTTTGATTAAATAAATCAACTTTATTTAATTAAATCCTAATTTTCCTCTTTGATTAAATAAATCAACTTTATTTAATAAAATCCTAATGTTCTTCCTTTAATTAAATAAATCAATTTTATTTAATTAAAATCCTAATGTTCTTCATTTAATTGAATAAATCAAATTTATTTAATTAAATTACTAATCTTCCAATATCCTCTCATTTTATTTAAATAAATTCAAGCATTTAAATTAAATTTCACAATCAAATTTCATCTAAGTTAATTAATCATTAATTGACTCCTAACACTAATCCTCCATTCCTCTAGCTTTTGCAAGTTGCACATGTAAATCAATTTATTTGATTTACTAAATTACCCTATTTTCATTCAAATATGACATATTCTTAGAATATTCCACTTATTTGAATTCTACCTCCCAAAGGACTTTTGTCCTCCAACTTGGCATTAAAAGCTCTTAAATGTCCTTTCCTTGAGCCAACTTGGTATTAATTCCTCTTACACCTCCTCTTACACAAGTCACCTCTTCAAATTCAAATTTCACCTACATACATTTAACATGCACATTGTTCAAAATGTGCTCCACCTCCCTTCATTAACATGTTGACAAGTGGCACAATGCCATTGGTCCCTTCTTTAATCCCACATTCATCCTATTCTTCACTCTTCAACTCTTCTTCATTATAAATATAGGCCTTCTCTATTGATTTGAGGACACAACTTAATGCAAATACATTATAGGCATTTGAATCCACAATCAACCATTTTTTTATGCAAGTTAGCATAGAATTCATCATCCATAGCTAGGTTATTGGAATTTTGCATCAAGGAGCACACAATCATCATCAAGCTTATCAAGGAATTGGGAAAGGGCTTCTTTCCACATCAAAAAAGCACCAATTCCCCCATGGGATGCTGGTTTGAGCATTTTGAATAATATTTCATTAGCTTTTATTTGATATTTTACCTTGTTTTCTTGTCCATTTTTTAACAGGTCTAGGTTGAAGCGTTTACACTTTTTAACTTCCCAAAAGAGATTTCAGTTCAAAACTTATAAGGCAACTTGGAGTTTGGAATGATTATCTTCCTTTTACTCTCAAACATGTGTTATAATATATAAAAATGAATAGGGCATAACAATCATTATCAAAATGATTCTTGAAATTATCGAGTAAAATCTTAACTCGTATCCATTATTGCACTATATGCAGTTGTTTACCAATCAATGAAAGTAGATTTTGAATAGTTTGATCTTTCATTTCTTATATGATGATACTTTGAATCTAATTTAACTATAATCCTCATGTGATGTGGGCACAAGTATAGAATGGACCTAGCCCCTATATTCTAATTTGCTATGGAGAATGTATTGAACACATCACATTTGCATATATGCATTACTTTTTAATATGAGATTTTTTCTAGCCCGCAATAAATAATTGAATGCACTACTTGTATAATTGAACATCCACTAAAACTTGAAGGTTTTTCAAAGCTTGAAGTTCTAAAAATACATAAACTTACGAAATACTAAGGGTCTTCAAGTTTTCCAATGTCACAATATTTGCATGTGTAGACACTTGACTTTTACCATTTTCTATTGTTAATTCTACACATTAATTCATCCTCACTAATATACTCTTAACATCACAAATTGATTGACTAATTAATTAATTACATCATACTATGAAATTTCATTAGCTAATGAATTATCATTAATTATTTAGTTAATTATTAATCAATTAATTAATTCCCATATTTATCCACATAAATCACTTCATAATTAATTACTAATTTATTAACCAATTCCTAAATAAAATGATTCAAATATATTTAACTAGCAATCACACCTTGGTGTGCAATGGGTACGCTGAAGAGGCATGAAAGGTCAATTAGGGAAAATTTAGATTTTTTTCTCCTAATTAATATATATTATACTTATTAGTAATATTATTATATTGGGGTAGGAGCCTTAGTTCGATTGACTAAAGAATCCAAGTCTTACCCCATCTTTGTAATATATATATATATATAGTTGATATACAAAATAAAATAACTATAATTATTATATACATATGTTATTTTATAATACATATAATATTAACATTATAATTATTCATGTATAATATATAATATTATATTATATAAGCATATGTAATAAATAACTATAATATATAATATTAATAATAATTAATTTTTATATATTTATTAAAATTTTAATTTATAATATATATATATATATATATATTATGATTATTATTGATAAAATTGTAAGATAATATGATAATACAAATTTAATAATATATATATATATATAAATAAAATAGCACATATTATATTTTATATTAGAAATCATTCAATATAAATATAATATAATAATATATAATATACATTTTATTTAATACAAATTAAATTATAAAATATTTATACTTATTGTTATATATATAATTTTTGGTATTATATATTATATTCTATAATAAAAATTTATTAAATATAAATTAATATATATCTTATATAATACAATATAATTAATATATCTTATATATAGTACAAATCAATAAATATCTTATATAAAACAAATTAAATTATATATATATATATATACATACTTTATGTATATTAAATTATATTATTTATATATTAATTACTATATTATATATTATATTCAACTTATTAATTAATACTAAATATTATTTAAATTTTATTAAATATTATATATTAATGTATACATTAAATATTAATTATTTATTATATAGGTATATTACATTTAAATTAGCAATGGATTTTAAGTATCATTTAAATTTGACTTAATATTATGTAATAATTTATAAATTGATATAATATTATTTTTAATTATAAAAACTATCTTAGCTAAAGATACATTTGTAAATAATTATAGATTGGTTTCAATATTCAAAATAAAAATAAACTACATTAAAATTTAGTTTATATAGATTTGACACGCTGTGGAAAAATACCTCCTACTTATACATTAAAATTGTTAAAATTAAAATTTTAACTCTTATATTAAAAGTCACAAGTAAAACTAAACTTTAAAAAGTGAAAAATAAAATTTAATCTATTAAAAAGGTAAAAAATATTTTTGGATTTTGATTATGTATTTTTTTTTTAATCATCTTTTGATATCATAGACTATGGAAGTTTCATGTTTTTATTGTAAAATATTATTAAAATTGTTTAAAAAAACAAATTAACATTTAAAAAAACTAAATAGAAATATCAATATTGTTTTAAAATATAACAAGAGCTGCAAAGCAGCGAAGTTCTTGCTAGAAAGTTTTAGAATAGTTTTGTTTTATTTGTTGAGTTTACTATGTTTTAGGAACAATTGGTCAAGATAAAAATTTGTCACCTAAATTTAGGAATTTGATCATTGATAGAGTCAACTTTTTCTTCTATTAGAAAATGACTCTTATAGCAAAATAATTTTGCTCACTTCAAAATTATCATACTCTGAATGTGCTTTTAGGCATGAAGAAAGCACAATTTACATGTTGCTAGCATTATGTAAATATTTATGAGTTCAAAGATTTCCTTAACCATTTAGCATATATGATAAAACATCCTCTTTCAAAAAGCGAATATCTTTAGAAATTTCATTGTACGTAGAGTCATGTATAACCAACTTGCTTAAATGTTACAGTTTTTTGCACAAATGAAAATGAAAGCATATAGTTCCAAGTCCTCTTATAGGTTCCTAATGTCTCCAAAAAATGTCTTACGATAGAAAATGATATTTTTATTCCATTTAGTAATTTAGATAACTCATTTATAAGCCTAATAAAACTTATAATGTGAAGTCTATTGCAAAAGGCATAAATCAAACATCAAAAATATCAATTAAACCCATATGCCCATTTTGATGATTGTAGAGTAGTGGGAAAAAGCATTGCAATAGTTATTGGACCAAGACCACATGGTAGACGATTAATTGTTGAAGCTATTCTTGAAGCCTCTTCATAGGAAACATGATTGACTAATTTTGGTATTCTCTTTTAACACTAGGATCATGCAAAAGTGGAAGCAATAGTTTTAATTTGCTATATATTAACCATCTTTTACTTACAAACTTTTTTTGAAAAAGGAAGTTAGAAGGTGCCATACCTCTACTGCATTTAAGCTAATATCAACTAGTACTACACTAGGTTTTAGATAATGACCACGAACCAAATTTGGCACACCTGCTGCAGCAATAAGAATATCTACTTCATGAGTAAAATCTACATAGAAAATTCTTTCCATTTTGAGTAGCTATCCAGTCTAAATAATTTTTTTTGGGAACATGGTTTAAAACTTTAAATTAATACTTAAATAAAGATAGTCTATATGTTTCAAATTTTAGAGCTATTCAATAGAACATGACACAAACTTTTTTAAGAAGAGATAATGTAGTCCACCCTTAATCAATGTGTATTTATTTATAGACTAAACATATGTACTTATAAATTTATACATATTTTGCCAAATAAATTTTGTCCTTATACCAAGCAATCTAAAAATCAACTAAGCATTGTTCATTTATCAATATTTGTTGAACATTTTGAAGTTGAGATAACTTATAAGGATTTGGGTGCGTTATCCTTTTCAAACCCAAATCTTCTACCGTCTCATTGGACATTATTGTAACACAATTTAACTACTTGTGAGATTTTTTTCATCCCAAGTTTTTGCAAGTAAAACTCAACAAGTTTTTGATGAGGGGTATTTGCAGGATCATCATGCAAAAAACAGAGTGGCAAAAAATTCAAAAAAATTAGTGTTAGGAAACTTGACGTAAATATTTGAAAAAGTTATCTATATTATTTCAAAAATATGTAAGAATAGAATTTGTAGAAAAAACTGAATGTAGTTTCAAAATACTAGGTTTATTTAAAATAAATAAAATCTATTTGGTGAAAATTTGAAATTTCAATGTAGTAGTACTTAAATTTCAGGAAAAAATAAGAATTAGGTGTCCCTGACCACTTTAACCATAATAAATTAATAATATTTTTTTGTAAGATTTTATATATAAGTAGACTCATGTCTCGATGTGATGCATATTTTTTGTAATTTTTTCCAAGTAAATAATTAATTATGAATTTCTTATTACAACTTTTAGAAAATATAAAAACTCGTATGTTTGACCACCTTAACTTGGTCAAAACTTCATGAAATTTATTTTTTTATTTTTTTAATCCTATAGTATGTGAAGCATAGAATGTGACGCATGTTTCGGATTCAAAATATATGATACCGTTTGAAAGTTATAGATATTTTTCAATTAGCCTATCGATCAAGACTTTAGTCGTAATTCTAATAGAAAATGAATAATAATTATTTATTAAATTCAAATTAAATCATAATTTATATTTTTGGAAAGTTGAGAATCTCCTCTAAAAACCCTTTTCGTTTCATTAATTTTTGGTGAAAAAAAAGTCGTCAGCCACATACCCCGATAATATTGCCACTTTTTGGCGCACCATGATCCTGCACATACCCTGTCAAGCACAAATATGAATGGATTCCCTCTATCAATACTTATTGTTTCCTCTTTATAATTAATGTTGATTGCTATTTTATTTCAAGTATTAAACAAACCTCATATAATATTTGAAATATGAGGATTGAACTTCATTTTCCCATTAAATTTTACCCAGATACAGTGTAAATACATTGTCTTCGCCACTAAAGTATGTGATGAAGTGAGCTCAAGCAAGGGCCATGTAAAACAATAGAAAGGCCAAGTCGAGGCCATGAAAAAATTCCTCATTTTAGTTATAACATGTGGATTCTCTTGGTTTGGTTAAAGATTCTACGATCCTTATTGTTCTTAATTCCAACCCACTTCCCATCCCCATTCCCCCTAGTGTCATGGATACCAAGACCAAACACTTGTCTATGAGAATACTATTACCATCACTCAATTCAATCAAGCTTGGATGAGAGGAATTTTAATGAAAAATGGATGAATGTCAGGGATCTTATTCAGAGGAACATAAACTAAATGTTGAGGACTTCTCTATCTTGAAAGATCACAGTACTAACTTTATGTTCAAACCTTGTACTTTCTTTAGCAAGATGGTTTTTCTCTTTGATTTGTAGGAAAATTGAGATTAGCGATGGTTTGATTAGATTGGAAAAATAGCAATTGATAGTTATATTCTGAAAGTAGTTTTGTTTGACAATACAGATAAATAAAGGAAAGAATAGGACATAATTGATCAGAATAAATATTTAGGTGAATTAAATAAGTAATTTATTACATAAATTATTGGTGTGCATTGATAGTAACTACTATTTCTAGGACATAATTGATGAAGATAGGTGTTTAAGTGAACTAAGTGAGAAATTTCGCATTTAAGTTATCATTGTGAATTAATAGTGACTACTAATCATAATTATAATGATTTTAGAATTATAATTATTAATAATAATTAGGGCTCTAGAATTATAATTTAATTAATTTATAAAACTAATGTTGTAATTAATTATTTGATTATAAAAATTCTCACGACTAATTATTTAATTAAACATTTAAAATAATTATTAAATAAGATATGGTTATAATATAATTGATTAAAATATCTATAGTTATTTTTATAATTATTTTAAATTTTAAAATAATAATTAATAAATTAGAATTATATTTATATATTCTAATCCTAAAGTTAAATAATTATATAATTCTAATTCAAATTCTAAATTACTAAAATATCTAATTGTATTTTAATGAACTATAGCCCTAATCATAATTTAATTAAAAAATAATATTATTATAATTGTAAATTAATCTATATAATTATAATTATAATTAAATTAATTCTAAACCTAATTCTTAATTATTAATATTTTCAAATTAGATTATTTTGATTATATTTATGTAGTATTAATTATAACACTCACCTTAATAAAAAAAAAAAAAGCTTTATTATTGCATACCCTTGTAAATATATGGAAATCAACTTAACTAAGGCATATCATAAATTTTATCTATATGAAAATTTTCTAATACATTATGCAAATTTTTGTATTAATACATGGTGCAAATTTATGTATTAATACATTATGCAAATTTATGTATTAAAGCAAACAAATATTTTAATTGGTGTATCATTTTCATTAGATGAGGGAAAAAAAATCAAAAATTAAAAAAGTAAAAAATCAAACATTTTACTTTAAGAAAAAATAAATATAATGAAATTAACATTGTTGTGGAAAATATCTTAAAAAAATTATATAATATTTTCTTTCTTATAAATTAAAAAAAAAATATTAGATTATATATGTTACATATTATACAGTATATATTATTATAATGCCATGCTAAAATTAATATATTACATATGAATTTAATAAATTAATATAATATATAATCAAATATAATAGATTTAAAACTAGCTATATTATATTATACAACCATATTATTATCTTCTATCATTATTAATAATAATGTATTTATCGACAAATAAAAAATTTACAACTAATCTCCCATGACTCACCAATTCTCTTCAAAATATAAAATTTATAATTTCATATTAACACCATTTACATTGACAATTAAATAACTTCTAGCTTCCAAATTTTATGTTGGCACAACAGAATCATGGAATGTTTTGCAAACACAAAACACATCCTCGAACTAGATTTCAAGAAATATATTTTAATTTATCAAAGGCAAATGAAAATTAATATTACCAAAAATTAATCTTAAAATATAGTTTGAATGTATAGATAAATTTATTTAACAAAAAAATAATCTTCAAAAAATTTAGCATAGTTGAATTTATTAATATCGAGAACTAGCAAGGTTTGTATTGCAAAAATAATTTGAATAATTAACCTATATAATTTAAATTACATAGAATATTTAAGAAATTAAATAGAATAATTAAGTTAAAAGTAAAAGTATAGGGGAATTTATTAGTATTTAGAGTTAGTTAAATTTAGATTGCAAACGTAAATAGAATAATTAAGTTAAAAGTAATTGTCATTTTCTCCTACCCTTTCCATCTCTCACTATAATCGCAACTCTGATAATGGAGCCGGGAAAATCGCCGTTATCGCTCAAAAGTTTTGAGCCAATAAAATTGAGGAAAAATAATTTTCAGAATTTGAAAAGTTAAAAATTGTTCATTTAACTTTTAAAAAAATTAAATATAATGTATTGAAGATCAAATTTTAAAATCAATCAATAGTCAAAACCAAAAAAAATTATTGAATATTTTTATTTTAATTATTTAATATATTTTATTAAATTAAAACTATCTTTAAAAGTGATTTTAATTTTAATGTATTATTATGTAAAAAAATTACTTTACAACAAATTATAATATAAAAAATATATATATATATATTAATTTTTTAATCAAAAATCAAATTTTAAAATCAATCATTTTCTAAAACAAAAAAAATTATATTTTTCAAATATCTAAATTATTTTACATAAATTAAAACTGTCTTATTATTATATATTAAAAATACTTTATAACAAAAATACCCACAAAAATATAATACAAATAAATATAATATAAAATGCATGGAGCAAGAAAAAAGGACGGTAATTACGGTAATTGTTTATTCTCGTGCGTGCATGCGATGTCCTAATGCAATTAATCTCAGTAAAATACATCTCATCTCGAGGTTCTCCGATGCAATTAAATTTATCGGAACAGTCTCGTTTCGTAGCGAGGTTCTCCAGTTGACGTGACACATTGCAAAGGAAAAAGAACAATGGGAAAACGAATGCAGCGAACAACGGGTGTATGGGCTATGATATTTTCTATTAAAAATATGGATGGCCGAGATGTATTTTACCGTCAACCGTGGCTTTTCAACCGTCCAAGGGGAAAATGAACTTGGAAAGTTCATATAGGACATGCCTTCGGCGTAATTAATTGATCATCCTTTCACAAATCTCATAAATAAACTTCATGCACACATAATTAATTGTTTATAAATTTAATTAATTAATTATGCTCTCAACATGTCATTTTAAAAAGTCAATCTCTTTCACTTGTTTAGTCATGCATTTTTTTAATTCTATGATTAATGCTTGCACATTCCTAAATGAATAAATCAATGCTCATGCAAATTAGTTTAAAAATAAAATTAAGAAAAATAATTCAAATTTCTAAGGGTCGAAGCAAGAAATCGAGTCCATTATTAGTTGAAGTCTTGTGGAAAGGAAAAATCCTAACAAGAATGGGTATTCATTTTGTAAAAAATGGGTACCCATTTAGGATACCCAATTAGGAATGGGATTTTGAACCTAAACTCATACCCATATGGAACAAACACCCATTATATGGTTTGGGATCTTGTTATTAAATAGGTACCTATTAAAAACGCATACCCATTATAAATGAGTATGTGTTTTATAAAGGAATTCATTTTTTCCTCTTTGTAAGTTCATTTTCTTCTCTATTCACATGGCGAGGGAAATTGGAAAAATGACTTCAAAATGGGTACTTGCATTAGGCAACCTTAACATTGCATTTTTTAACCTCCTCCCTTCACAAGAGATGATTTGTTATGTTCCTAGGTAGGTGGATTTCCCATTTCCATTTTTATATTTTCTTTACATTTTAAATTTTTTTGAATTTAAATTTAGTTTTAAAATATAAAACCCTAAACCAAATATTATTAACTAAACATAAAAACCTAAGACCTATTCTAAACCCTAGGACCTTTAAACCATGATCGATAAACCCTAAATTTAAAGTTTAGTTGTAACTTAGAATTGATTTAATTTAATTTATGATACAATTGGAACCCTACAAATACCAATTGATCTCTATTGATTGATATAACAATTGATATATCGATCAATAGGTAGATTGATATCTCTAGGGTTTAGGGCTAGTTTACACCACTAACTGTTTTTAAGGTTTAGGGTTGGTTATCAACATTAGATTTCAAGTTAGATATTCATGTTAGATGTCAATTTGGGTATTTGAACTTGGATCTCCACGATGACAACATAATTATTTAACTAATTGAGCTCAGCCTAGATTTTACTTGTCTCATCATTATTGTTAATGTGTCACTAACCTAATGTGCTTTACTAAATTAATATGATTGTTTAATTCAAAAATCTCTACTCAAATGTATGATGTAGAGGCTAGAGAAATAAATAAAAGTCCCCAATTTAAGTTAATAAATAATTAATAGCCTAATAAATTTTACACATTGAACAATCACCATACAACCTTAATAAGGTCACCTAATTGGAAGAAGGAAATTTGGGTGGATTGGTTACCACAAAAAAAAATCAATGGTGGTATTAATACCACATTGAGATCAAAGAGTATAAAATCATGTCATATTGTTGCATGTCTCATGCACAACCTAGTGTAATGCCCCACCTGAATCACAAGGAAAAAATTGGTTGAACAACTTTTTTTTTGAAACACAATAGTCACAACACCAAAGATATGACCTCAAGATGTTGCACTTGCACAACAACGTGCACACGAGTGTCACATGAACACAACGACACAAAGATAATGAAAAAAAGATGACATAACCATTGCATAAGCAATGTGGAAACAACAAAATACTAACCACTCATGGGATAAATCCACTGGTATGAAGAACAAGATCTAGAGAGAGAAGGAAAATCTCCTACACGATGATCGGTTACAACCCATGATCACGTTCTCTCACAATACAACTCTAGAATAGGATGATGGAATCATCAACCTCCAATCCACATTTAAACTCACTAAACCAACCAACACAAGCAAAAACCTTCACAAAATGATCTCAAACTAGGAGATACAAACTCTCCACTAATTAGAATGATGACAAGTCACTTCAGACAAACCACATGCTTCCCAAGATGTATCATCACAATATGGCATCACATAAATGGAAACATAATACAAAAAAGCAACTCAATACCTATGAGGGCTATTGATAAAACTAACAACACTAACCAAAAAGGTTTACAACCTTCCCAAGACTTCACAAGACAAGGTGCATGATCTCCCTAACCCTAGGTTTGCCAAATGACCAACTTTAGAAGAGTGTACACAAAATGATGCAAGAGAACCCACAAGTCCTCAAAAAAGACTCTTAAGGAAAGGTTTAAAACATAATTAGAGCCCTAGGACCATGATGAAAAACTTTCATTTACATGGTTTACACATACAAGGTCCTGAAACAAAGAGGAACTAACAAGACCAAAAGGAGAGAAAACTTGACTAGGTTTTTGAAGACCCAGTCGATAAAAATGATTGCCACAAGAAAAAAAAAGGAATAAAATTATCTAACAAGGGTATTAGGCTTAGAAAAACATTAAATATCCTTGGTTAAGAGGTTTTACATTTTGGAATTTTCATGGGAGCCAAGCCACCCCAACACAGTACTGGGCTACCCTTACACACTTAGCCAAAATTTTGCATATTTTGGCTTACAAAACTAGGTCACCCCTGAATATTAGGCCTAAATAGTATACTAATAGGCCACCCACCTCCTACCAATCCACCCCATCATGATATCAGGCCACCCCAATTATGTTAGTCAATTTTTTAGGAGGTTGGGTTAACTTAGCTTAAAACAGGGTCACCTAAGTGCAGTACCAGGCCACCCAATTGTGAAATTTGACTAAAAAGTTCATTTTAAACACCAAATGAAATGTTCCTAAGTTCATTTTAAGCCTCCAAGGAATAATTACATATTTATACATTTACGATTGTGCCTGACACCAACATTGAGACGTGTAACTAGGCTAAAACACTAACTTAAAAAAATAGATTACAAGCCATCTCACAATAGAGGTCCACTTACAAATTACATTACAAAAAAATTATTATTACGTAATGAAAGGATTCAAATTCCATTTAACAATTAAATTACATTCAATTAAACTAATACAAAGCAATGAATGATTGAGAAGAGGATGTCGATGCTGATTTGCTCCTTGAACCTTCAAACCCCAATGATGGTTGAATCCACACCACCCTACCATGTGAAACCGAAAAGGTTCACTCCCATCGTGCTAGGATATGGTCACATGGCAAAAAAACACTCACACAAGACACACTTGGAGAGGGGAATATACTCATACCAATCACAAGAAAACATTCATCAACATATCACATAAGGATAGGAAATGTAAATACTCATCACATGATGATCGATATCACAAAATCCATTGGCACACAAACCAATACATAATTTTTTATTTTATCCAATTTCAATAAAAAAATCCACAACACATATTATCACATTTCACAAAGTATAACTTTGTAAGAACATTCCAAAACATTCATTACACCCTCCAACTAGTGTGGCATGAAAATCAATGCAAAATGCATTTTTTCCAATTTCAATGACATATTCCCACAATGCATAACATCATCTTTCACGAGGTTCCATCTTTTCCAAACATTCAAATTCAAAAATTTTCATACAAAAATTTCAAATTTTCCAATATTTTCTAATGCATAGAAACATGAAAATTCCCAAATCCACCTTGGATTTTCATCAAAAATTAAAAACTTTGAAATCAAATTTCTAACAATACCCTTTAAATGGTTACAAATAAGACCAACACCCTGCTTAAACTATAAAATTAATATTGGTAGCCTTTCCATTTTGAAAATTTCCAAAATTAAACAAAACTCTACACTACACCAATCAAATTGCAAAATAAAAGGACATGGGGGGATTCTACATTCCCTTAATCATTCTCCTACAAAAAAACTCGAAGAATAATGATCAAATGAATTTAAAGCAAGAAAAAACCTCAATTCCCTCCAAAATTTAAAATGTGAGATTTTCCAAGCATGCCAAACAAGGGGTCATGAAATCAAGCAAGCACAATCCCTTCCCAATTCCTATCCCAACAGATCCGACCTCATCAAATTCTGATAAGAATTGCACTCCCAATCAACAATTTTCAAATTGCTCAAAACAATAAATTTCTCTCTCAATATTTTTCCCAATTTCACAACATGAAAAAGAAAATAGAAAACCTCTTTCTTTTTAATCCCTTTTCTTTTACCTATAAAATATTATATTTTATTCTCTAATTAATCATATTTAATCCCTAATCCCACTAATCTAGAATAAGACATTAACATTCATTCCAATTTACTATTCCACATTTAAGTCATGTTTTAAATATAAGGCATATTTCACATTACTTTGCGAAAGTCAGGATTCAAATCAAAATAAATTAATATAGCTCATTTTTCCATTTATCCATTTGAAACTCCCACTAATAACCCCTAAGTCTCAAAACTCAATTAAATTCATTCCCCAATATCGTATTTCCTATAGTTTCACTATTAAATACATATAATCATTTAATTGAATTAAATTGTGGAAATGGGAAATCTAACAAAACATCAACCACACATCCATGAGACATCCACAATAGGGTTATGGTATCCAAAATCATACCAATGGTAGTATCTAAGTCAAACGGGTAAAATAACAAGGGTCTTGCACTCAGACCAAGTATGATAGGTAAGGCAATACAAAATGGCCAATGTGGCATCTCCTTAAAACCACCATCAAGGTATACTCAAACCTGTAGTGCCAAGTGGAGAAATACCTAGCACCTATAACCACTCAATGCACATGTCAAGCATATCTGCTCCATATATATAAATCACTAAAGCATTTCATAAATACCCCACAATTTATAACATCATATCCATAATTCCAGTACATTTAAACAATAAATTTCATGGTATCATTTAATTATAACATCTATATTAATGCATATAGTCAAGAACCAAAAAATAATAATATTCACTTGGGCAAGCCCGCATCATGCACATATCCCAAGAACACCCCCAAATTTAAATAAATTCACCCCCTTTCAAGGAACTTGGCATCAAAACACACATATGCATTTCAGTGCCACTTAAATCAAGCATAACAATAAAATAACCATAATAGAAACATGAATCAAGACATAGAGCAATAATATCAAAACATGATCATCTAACATCTCAACATTAAATGAAATGCAATTCTCCCACTAACATCACATGCTAAGAATAGGTAGGCACTACATCCTCCCCCACTAGAAATTGACTTACTCTTGGAATTCATGAAGGTTAAGATGACCACACACCATACATCAAAGAAATCATACATCACCCAAGAGATAAGCATTATTCTACATAATTCACCACTGGATAGAATAAAAGGAAAACACAAATAACCAATATCCTTAGCAACATTATCATTTTTCAAAAAACACTTTACTCATAATATCTCAACATGAAACAAGATGGCATAATCAATATAACTTTTTTTCACATGGATACAATAATTCACTTTTCCAAAGCATGATTAACATTTCTAATAACTCATATGCAACTACATCCAAACAAACATCCATTTACACACACATTATAACATCCACATCATAGAGTAATCATACATGGAGAACATATCGGTCATGGAGATGCAACGATCTTGGAAGCAACCAAAAATTTGTGCCAAAATAAATCATGTGGCATAAGGGTGTTAGGGCTACATGCACTGGGTGATCCCTTCCATACATTTCCACAACTGACCTACCACATTTTTGTGTAAGGGTTTTAACCTCAAGGAGATAATCACACACACTAGAAAGATAGTGTCTCATAGTTGTCAACATAGTTCACACGTACCCCCATCCTCAAGTTTCCCTACATCTAATTCCTTACACTCAACCAAGGTCATCTCCCTAGAACCAGTGAGAAATCACATCACAACATAAGACTGACACTTGAAAAAAAAAGAGATCCTAGTTTATCCACCATACAAGCATAAATATCAAGAAAGAATTTCCAATTCAATAATAATAAAAATAAATTCCCATAATTGCAACACTAAACCAAGTGTAACTGCTAGATCTACGTGAAATTCAATTTCACAAATAGTGGCTAAACTAATAAAATCAAGATAAACTAATATTTTTTGTCGCACACAAGCAAAGTAAAAGTCACCAATAACCAAAATAAAATTCACAATCTTCGAAATTGCACATCACATCACTATGTGACTAGAAAATGGCCACTAAATAAGGAATGAGGGAAGTCATGTCCTGACTATCTACATAGTCCTTCATGTGTGTTTGTAAAATGAAGATGAAAATCCTCACATGGCATGGCAATGTTCCTAGCAGAAAAGGCATGCCTAGGCCACATCCCCCTTATGTGCGCAAGTGTGGTGTGCACACGACAAATCCCTACATGGAATGGCCATACACCAAGTGGAAAACACACAAAAAGTTGATTGATGCAATGACAGGGTGGAAAACTACTCACAATCACCATTCAAAGGGATTCCAACCCACCTTCCACTCAAAAACTCAATTCTTGTCTTGTTTTCAATTTTCTACCTTGTCTTTCTACTAGGTCAGCCAACTTACTTTTCTTGACACAAATTTCAAATTTTCCAAACAAGATTTGCAACAAAGCATCAATCTAGGCACCCATTTATGCCTCCTTCCACATATCTCAATCCCTCTTAGGACTCCTTTGGAACAACTATCTCAAAACTTGCTTTCCATACTGAACTAGCCTTGAATTAGGCCTCTTTTCCAAAGAGACACACCTTTAAACTTACAACCAACTCTTGAAACCACTAGACAATCAAATAACAACCTTCAAAACCTTAGAATATCCAACTTTCAGGCCACAACTTACCCATTAAGACCCATTTTCACAATACCCTCACTTTCTTCACAATTAGCTAGGGCTTATTGAAAATCACATGCCCAAACATCTAACAAACTTAAAAAAACTTCCAATAGACCTATTTCTACCTGCAAAATCTCATTTTATCCTTCTATCATGCTTCCCTCAAGTTTTCTATACTCTTCCTTCACAAAACCACTCTATTTCACTACTTTTCACCCTTTATCAACTAGGGTTTCATGCCCCTTCACACATTTGATCTTCTTTGACCTCTCAGAACTTCAAAACATATTACAATACATCTCACATATATTTCATCAATTTCTTTTAAGTTCTCAACCCTTTTCTTCAATTCCTCATCTCTAGCCTTGTTTTAAAGGCTTAAATTCTGAGTTTTTTTTTACCAGGGCAATGTGGAGTTCTTCACAAATATCTTTTCCCAAACCTAAAAATCTATGCCTACACCTTCAACTAATATACCAGGCCCATTCCAACAAGAAACAATTGATACAAAAAGGTGGAATGGCCTTTTAGATCATTTTAAGCCTCAAACCTTTACACCCCTATTTTCAGACTAGTTTTTAATGATTAGCCTCTAAATTGCTTATGACACAATGAAATCCCACAAGAATGAATACAATTCAAAGCCAAAATAGTCTACCAATAGATTCAAATCATTTCAAAGCCTATTCTTGCTGTACGGACCCATACACAGGCTGGAAATGGTGAGAAATACAGGAAATGACAAGAAATTGAGATATTTTATTGAGTTTTCTCCTTCAAAATCCTTCAACAACTCCATACATCGATGAAATTCCCCTATTTAAAAATTTTCCACACCTAACTAACTGCTTCAAATTCCTATAACAACCTTTCAAATAATATGACCATTATGTCTTCTCACAATTACACTTTTTGCAAACTTAGCAAATTTTAAACAATGAGCCTACCAAGACTCCTAAGACCATAAAACATTACAAAATGGCCCAACATGGCCTTATTCAACATGATTATGACTCAAGAAACCTAACTAGACTCTTTTCAACAAATTGAGCATGAAGGTGCCCCTGCACCATTCACCTGGCCATAAGATTTCTTCCAAGTCCCTTAGAATCCTTCATCCTTTGAACTTGCAACAATTCTATGTTCTCCAACCTTTGATGCTCCTTCTTTTCCTTGTAATGACTTCATCTTGAACTTTGGCTTATGTTTTTCCATGCTTAACAACCCATCTCTTGCATTGTCCTCTTGAATCTGCATCACCATGCTCTGGTTTGTTTTCATCAGCTCCATCCATCTGCTCTTACTATGTTCTTCCTCTTTACTCACTACAAAAAAATCTACACTTTGGCCTTCACCTTTCATCTTAACTCTTGGATTGACTACCATCATTAGGATCATAAAAACAAGGAAGTAACAAAAGACTCCCTTCACTTTTTTCCTCTTACCCTTTCCACTCAACTCTTTTTAGGTTCTCTATGCTTGGAACCACTTTCATGGTAGAATACAATTTCCCCATAACAAATTTTGTCAACCAAGGACAACCCTCTATCCTAACCTCAACAACATCTCATCATCAATCTCTCCCATCCTTGAGACCTTTTGCAAACACTTTACTTCCTCATTCTCACCTCTCATGGTGATTGCAATTTTCTCATTCTCCTCAAATCCTTTCACAAACTCTTTCACTGTCCTTTTCCATTCTCCTCAACTTACCACATTTTATGAGTTCTTGTCCCTTACTAAAATCTCCCTCTTTATCATCACTGTATTCTTAGTTTCTTTGCCTACTTATCCCTTTAATGGACAATACACTTCTCTTACCATGCTCTTTATGTGCTTGTCTTCATCCTCAATTGTCAAACATTCTTTCACTAGCCTTTTGTCTAGGCTCTCCACAATCTTCACCTTCATGACTTGCATCAAAATTTCTACCTTATACTCTTTCTCTTTCCCTCTACATGGGCTCTTTGCATCTTCCATTCTCAGACATTGAATCAAATTTTCTACTTCCTTTACCTATGTGTTTTCGGACACACAAACTTTTGTTTTAGCAGTACTTGATTTCTAACCATCCTCTTTCCCTTTCAAGGGACACATCACTTTTCCCACCATAATCTCTTCACTCTTTCCAAACCCTACATGGATTTCCACAATATTTCCATTCACTTCATCTTTACTCATCATCTCAACCTTCAATCTCTTTACATCCAAGACCTCTTTACCATTAGGTCTTCCAATGCTTTTACTGTCAAACACTTGTTGCTTTCCATCTTCTCTGTTATTAGACATCTGCTGCTCCTTGTTCCCTTGTCCAATCAGTGGACAATATTCTTCTCCTCTTGTGACTTCATCAAACCTTTCTTGCCATTTTCTAGGCAACTCTCTTTAATTCATCACATCTCTTTCTCTTTAGGATCTTTGTCCCAAAATTCTTCTCACAAATATTTGCATTTGATCTGCTCATCACTATCTTGTCATCACCTGACTATCCTAACTAAAATCTTCTCTTGTCTTCATCATACTTTCCATTCTTGTCTTGAACCCTTAAGGTCATTTCATCTTTGACCTTCACTAACTCATTCTTTTTCATTAACTCATCTTCTCCTTTGCTCTTCAACATTGCACCTCTATCAATGTTGACTACCTCAACATTCTTCTTCTTTGTAATGGCTGCACTTTCACTATAATTACCTTTCTCATGCCTCATAGTCTCTCTTCTACCCTACATTAATATTCTTTCATTCTTGCATTGTCCCTGATTCTTCTCTATCAATGGAATCAAATTAAATGAAACCCCATCCTTTATTATCTTATAGCTATTGCACCTTCCGTCATATAAAGCAAACCTTTCATATATCCATGGCATTCCCAATAAAAAATGACATATGCTCATAGGTACAACATCACAATTTTTTTTATCTTTATATGCACCAATATGAAATTCAACCCAAGTTTGTTCCTTGACCAACAAAGTATGCTCCCCATTCAACCAAGAAACAACATAAGGTGATTCATGAGGAATTCTTACTAATTGCAACTTATCAACCATTTCCTGAGACACCAAATTATCTAGGCTACCTGAATCTACCATCACAATACATACCTTACCTTGACACTTGTAGGTAGTCTTGAAAATTGCATTCCTTTGTGTTGCTTCACTGATCTCCTTTGCCATGTTGTCTAACCTTCAACCAATCACCTTCAGGGATCTACTATTTGAGCTCTCATACCACTTGATGCAATGAAAGGGTGGTAAACTACTCAAAATCACCATTCAAAGGGATTCTAACTCACCTTCCACTCAAAAACTCAATTCTTGTCTTGTTTTCAATTTTCTACCTAGTCTTCCTACTAGGTTAGCCAACTTAATTTTCTTGACACAACTTTCAACTTTTCCAAACAAGATCTGCAACAAAGCATCAATCTAGGCACCCATTTAGGCCTCCTTCGACATATCTCAATCCCTCTTAGGACTCCTTTGGAACAACTATCTCAAAACTTGCTTTCCACGTTGAACTAGCCTTGAATTAGGCCTCTTTTCCTAAGAGACACACCTTTAAACTTACAACCAACTCTTGAAACCACTAGACAGTCAAATAAAAACCTTCAAAACCTTAGAATATCTAACTTTTAGGCCACAACTCGCCCATTAAGATCCATTTTCACAATACCCTCACTTTCTTCACAATTAGCTAGGGCTTATTGAAAATCACATGCCCAAACCTCTCACAAACTTAAAACCACTTCCAACAGACCTATTTCTTCTTGCACAAGCTCATTTCACCCTTCTATCATACTACCCTCAAGTTTCCTATACTCTTCCTTCACAAAACTACTCTATTTCACTACTTTTCACCCTTTATCAACTAGGGTTTCATGCCCCTTCACACATTTGATCTCCTCTAACCTCTCAAACCTTCAAAAAATATCACAATACATTTTCTCACACAAATTTCATCAAGTTCTTTCAAATTCTCAACCCTTTTCTTCAATTCCTCATCTCTAGCCTTGTTCTAAAGGCTTAAATTCTGAGTTTTTTTTTTACCAGGGAAGCATGGAGTTCTTCACAAATATCTTTTCCCAAACCTAAAAATCTATGCTTATACCTTCAACTAATCTACCAAGCCCATTCCACCAAGAAACAATTGATACAAAAAAGTGGAATGGCCTTTTAGATCATTTTAAGCCTCAAACCTTTACACCCCTATTTTCAGACTAGTTTTTAATGATTAGCCTCTAAATTGCTTATGACACAATGAAATCCCACAAGAATGAATACAATTCAAAGCCAAAATAGTCTACCAATAGATTCAAATCATTTCAAAGCCTATTCCTGCTATACAGACCCGTACATAGGCTGGGAATGGTGAGAAATACAAGGAATAATAGGAAATTGAGATATTTTATTGGGTTTTCTCCTTCAAAATCCTTCAACAACTCCATACATTGATGAACTTCCCCCATTTAAACATTTTACACACCTAACTAACTGCTTCAACTTCCTCTAACAACCTTTCAAATAATATGACCGTTGGTCTTCTCACAATTACACTTTTTGCAAACTTAGCAGCTTTGAAACAATGACCCTACCAAGACTCCTATGACCATAAAACATTACAAAATGGCCCAACATAGACTTATTCAGCATGATTATGACTCAAGAAACCTAACTAGACTCTTTTCAACAAATTGAGCACCAAGGTGCCCCTGCACCATTGTATACCACATAACAATGTGCCTCATGGAGAAGAAACATGTAGGACACATGGATTGCATAGCGACGTGCCTCGCGGAGTAAATACACATAGGCTACTCATCGAAGCTAGAGGTATACATGGAAAGGAAAACTCATATGATTACCGAACACAACATATAATAGCAAACATGAGGTCCTCTCTACAATTGTGCAAGTGTCCCCATACCACTCAACACCAAGTAGGAATATTTATATGAATGGAATCGTGTCCTCGAGCCCAAATTTCTAGCATTAGCAATACGTCATCATCACCTACACTATGTTGGAGCATTAGTGTGGTGTGGCATAATATCTAGGGGCACCATGTCTAAACATAGGTAGATATGGAAGTCATCACAACATGGCATACTCAATCTCCAATGTTGGAACAAGATATACATAAAATAAGGGGTAAGAGAAAACCTACCATTATTAACTAGTACCACTATCAATGACACCATCAAGAATAATGAGGAATAGGCTAACACTATGAACCACTCAATGGTTCATTACATAGGGGAATTAGGTGGTCTACCTCCTTACGAAGGGTATGGGTGGCAGAACTACCCCATGCCAATGTCACAACATATTACCATTCCTTCCTAACAATACCATGATCTTACTGAACCCCATGCATGTTGACTTATCAACCACCCTTGGGTGGGCTCTCAACAAGGTGACAAACAAGAAAACATGAAAAAGCATGATTCCACCATACTTTTATCCAAACACATAATCCATGGATGGGTACCTAGTACCACAATCTCATGAATACATATATCCACAATACACAACATAAGCACCATTACATGGTATTCACAACCACAAGGAATAAAAAGAATAAATTCCTTTCCAAATTCATAATTTAATGCAACAAAACCATTTAGTTTCACATAATTAAACCATAATTTCATAACTTTTCAAGACTTTACCCCCAACATCTCCTAGAATTTCTCTTTTAAAGATAAATAAAATTTAATCATAACTTCATAATTAGAAACATCACAATACATTCCAATTTATCTCAACAATACATAAAGTAAACATGCTAAACCATGTGAGATCTATGAATTAAATCCCCATTCACAAGGTGGTGCATCATACCACACACACTTATGTAATACATTATCTTTTAAATCAACCTCTCATTAAAATTTCAACAACGTACCATAATTCTACTTTCTTAACAATAAATTTACTGACTAATGACACACATCAAAAGGATTTTTAGTTAAGGGAGTTAAGTATTTACCTAATGTTCCACCATGGTCTTGCAAAACATTTTATTCTAGCAAGTGGCATGCACAATCATGATAAAATATTTTCTCAAACAAGGCTACTCAATGCTCAACACATGGCAAGGAAAACATAGTTCAGTTTTTTAACACCACAAGCACAACATTCTTTTCACTCAAAATTCACTTAGTCATGCACTTAAAATTTTTCATCTCTAATAAGTATACAATGAGCCATCATTTATATGAATTTATATCAATAATAATGCAATTGGGAATCTTAAGTTCCACCAATGTAATGTTACTACAATGTACATGTCATTCTACATTTTGTGCATACCATGTAATGAAAGAATAACTTAGATTTGGGAATTAACAATCCAAGGTTTACTAATGCATTCATTTCCTTACCATGATTATTGTTTAATTACTATGCTCGTGATTCCACTATTCCCTTTTTATCTATAATCTTTGCTTAATGTTATTTAATACCATACACCATTTCAAATGTACATCTTAGAGTAGGAATGCAATTTGGGGACCAAGGTCTTTCACCCAAATATTTATTCTAATCAAACGTCTTTCCTTCATATCTACAAAATAAACTTAGATAAAACATGCATTCAATTTAATCCAAGGCAACATGCACTATTAGGAAGCACTTCAATTATCCATGCACAAGAAAATAATTGCATTTCTAAATTACCCCAAAGCACATAGAGAAAGCTCATTATACAATCATAGTTACATCTCTACTTTTTCTATCCGATTAAGACATGAACTATGATTTTTTCTTAATAAGGAATTGCCACTTCACTTTTCTTTTCCCACATCAAGAATATGAATACAATTTATTTTCTTTCATAATCAAATGAATCATTCACATGAGAGTACATAATACTCAATAAAATCTAACATCATATTCATTCCTTTTTCAATTAACATTTTGAAAACCAAACTTCATAACCAATCAAAGGTCTTTCTACCCTCTAGCACACATCACTCAAGAAACCAAGAAAGGGCACATTAGGCAACATACATGTTACTTGCATCCCACGAACACACAGAGACACCAACATGCCAACACACAACAAGAAGGCACAAGAGAGTGGTCACTCCGAACCTTGGGAGACTCTCCACCAAGGTCTTCACTCCAATCTCATTAAGTATGACAAGGCATACAAATAATCCTTCCTCCACAAACATAAGGCATGGGTTAGTATACACAACCTCTCTACAATGCCATGCTAAGGCATACAAGGCAAGGAGTCCTACGACCATCTTGCAAAAACAAGCACTTGATAACACACACATCAAGCACATTAGCACTACATGGGAAACAACACTAACCAAAGATCCCAAAGATGCAACCTAGGTTTGATACCAAATGTAATGCCTCACCTAAAGCACAAGGAAAAACTTGACTAAAAGACTTCTTTTTGAAACATAACAACCACAACACCAAAGATGCGACCTCAACATGTCGCACTTCCACAACAACGTGCACACAAGAATTGCATGAACGCAACGCAAAGATAAAGAAAATAATATGACCTCACCATTGCATAATAAATGTGGAAACAATGGAAGACTAACCACTTGTTGGATAAATCCACCACAAATATTGAGAGAGAGAGAGAAGGAACATATCCTACATGATGATTGGTTACAACCCATGATGAGGGAATAATCAACCTCCAATCCACATATAGACTCACTTAACCAACCAACAAAAGGATGAACATTAACCAAAGGATTTCAAACCATGAGATACAAACTCTCCACTAATTGGAATGTTGACAAGTCACTTCCAGACAAACCACATGCTTCCTAAGATGTCCTGTCGCAACATAACATCACAAAAATAGAAAGATAATGTAACACAATACCTCAAGACCTATGAGTAATATTGGGAACACTAAAAATACCAACCAAGAAGGTTTACAACCTTTCCAATAATTCACAAGGTAAGGTGCATGGTCTCCCTAACCCTAGGTTTTGCAAATGACCAACTTTAGAAGAGTGCACAAAAAATGATGTAGGAGAACCCACAATTCCTCAATAAAGAATCTTATAAAAGGTTAAAAAAACTAATAAACACTTGGGTTCCATGATAAATAAATTTTATTTACATGGTTTACCCATTTGATGTCCTAAAACAAAGAGGAACTAACAAGACCAAAATGAGAGAAAACTTGACTAGGTTTTTAAAGATCTAGTCAATGAAAACAATTGCCATGGGAAAAAAAAGGAATAAATATTATCCAACAAGGGGATTAGGCTTATAAAACACTTAAATAACCCTGGTTAATAATTTTTACATTATGGAATTCGTATGGGGACTAGGCCACCTCAACACAGTACCATGTCGCCCCAACACACTTAGCCAAAATTTTGCATTTTGTTGTCTTACAAAACCAAGACTCCCCTAAATACCAAGCCACCCTAGTATAATACTAGGCCACCCCACCTACTATCAAGCCACCCCAACATGATACCAAGCTACCCCAACAATGTTGGTTTTCTAGGAGGCTAGGTTAATTTAGTTTAAAACAGGGCCACCTAGGTGTAGTACCAGGTCGCCCAACTATGAAATTTGACTAAAAGTTCACTTTAAACACCAAATGAAATGTTACCAAGTTCATTTTAAGCCTCAAATTTATAGTTACATCTTTATGCATTTGCTCGACACCAACACCGAGACACATAACTAGGCTAAAACACTAACTTAAAAAAATGGATTACAAGTCATCTCACAACAGAGGTCCACTTAAAAATTACATTACAAACACATTATTATTACATAATGAAAGGATTAAAATTTATTTTAATAATTACATTACATTCAATTAAACTAATATAAATCAATGAATGATTGAGAAGAGGATACCAATGTCAATTCACTCCTCGAACCTCTGAACCCCAACGGTGGTTTCCACACCATCCTACCATGTGAAACAAACAAGGTTCACTCCCACCATGATAGGAGATGGTCACATGGTTTAAAAACACTCACACAAGACACAATAGGAGAGGGGAATACACTCATGCGAATCACGAAGTAAATATTCATCAACATATCACACAAGAATAATAGAGGAAAATACTCATCACACAATGATCCATGTCACAAAATCCATTAGCATGAACACAATGGCATAAAAAATAACTCACATTGGGCACATTCACCAATGGAGGGAACCATTCATAATATCAAAGTAGAAAGGACTAAGTACTAGAATCAACACATTGTCAAACTCAAGTTGAGGCACACAAACCAATGCATAATTTCCAATTTTATCCAATTTCAATAAAAAATTTCCACAACACATATTATCACATTTCACAAAGAATAACTTTGTTAGAACATTCCAAAACATTCATCACACCCTCCAACGAGTGTGACACAAAAATCAATGTAAAATGCAATTTTTCTAATTTCAATGAAATTTTACCACAATGGATAACATCATGTTTCATGAGGTTCCATCTTTTCCAAAAAATCAAATTCAATCATTTTCAACAAAAATTTCAAAAATTTCAATATTTTCCAACACATAAGGACTACTACATATGAGATGTTTATGAAGAGTTATGCTCCTTTTGAAGGGGTCTCTTCAAGTTCTACTTGACTCGCAATCCAAATTCACATTGGTTACAATATTTCTAAGGATTTATATCCCTAGGCTGATGATAAGGATTCTCCTCTCTCTAATCCAACTAAA
The DNA here is from genome assembly GCA_007258455.2 of Sequoia sempervirens. Lineage (NCBI taxonomy): Eukaryota > Viridiplantae > Streptophyta > Pinopsida > Cupressales > Cupressaceae > Sequoia > Sequoia sempervirens. The sequence goes on from VDFB02359338.1 coordinate 297,625, forward strand.
ATAATGATGATAGGATTCACCTCCTTCCTCTCCAATTTATTCTAAGGTTGGGGGATCTACTCTTGGTTATATGGCTTCAAGTATATTTCTAACTACAAAGACTATATAGGGTGCAAATGATTTCATTAAGAATCTTACAAATAGTAGGTAAATGAGAAAATAGTGATAAGGACATCCTAATGTTTTTATTGCCTCTACTTCTAATAAAAAAATTAGAAGGAATTTCACATCTTTGAGTGGGATGAAGATCTATGTTGGATAAATATAGTTCTTAGCTTAGAAACCTCCCCCTTCCTAAGAACAAATTAATTTTCAATATAAATTGGATAGATAAAAATGCAATAGATGGATTAGTTGATAAGTTCAAAGCACAATTAGTTACAAATGAGTTATGGTTTTGTATTATGTATTTCAATGAGACCTTTGAATATTTAATTTTTCATGTTATTATGAGCCATCAATTTGAGACACTCTTGTCCAGTAAGATTTTTTCATGTTGTCTCTTGTTCATGGAATCTATCTATTCTACTATTTTTGTTCCAAGATAATTGAAATGAAGCAAGTGTAGTGTCACAAATTGCACTCTATGCTAATTTTGCACTTACACATTATGCCTGGTGCATTTATGACAAAATTTATGATTAGAAATTTACAATTCCAATCTCATGAATGGTAACAATGAAGCATTAGTAGCCTGTGGTTTGAATTTCGAAAGGATTTGGTTGGACGGGAGCATGCACAAATGTCCTAATAAAATCTGATATTCAAATGGGAATATCATGTGTAGTTTATTTGTGACACGTGTCCCAATGCCCAAATACAAATGTAACAACTATTATCGTCTAGTTCAAGAATAAAACTTGATTCTCTTCCTCATTTTCATAAGTTGTTGGACCTTTTGTACTTGGAGCTCTTTATCTCTCTCTTAATGAAACTTTTTCAAAATACTTTCATATTTTGGATATTTACAAAAATAAAGACTCCTCTTTCTTATGATTTTGTCATGTCTATTATCTTGAGAGAGGGACCACAACTACTGGTAACACTTTGTTTCTTATCATTTAAACAATCTCATCTATTATTGTATTTATTTGATCTCATCTAGTGTCTCTTTATCATGATAGGGGTTCTCCTCCATAGTAGGGTTTGTTTCTATCACATGTCTATTTTACTTTTTGTCTTCCAATCTTGTCTAGTTATCCATGGAGGTGGAAACACCAAAGCGAGGGTTTCATTGAGGCAACCCCTATACAATCCCAAAAATTTTCCTCGTCTCGATGTGTGTAGGTGACGAATATGTTCAATGAGCAAAGGACTTCATTATAGCAATTTATGGGCTTTATCTATATAGATGATAGTGTGGATGCCCAGACATCCTCGTGGAATGTTGGCATCCAAGGGATAGACTTCACCCGACTGGTATCATATTCTATATTTAGATCTTTTCACTTTTGTGAACTAAATTTTTTTGTCACTCTATATCTGCAAGTTATTTGGGATTTTTAGTTATATCTATTGTTAAGCATAGCTTAGAATTTAGTTTTGAATCTCTATTTCTAGTTCACTTCAACCCTGTCAATTGAGGTAGTTAAGAGCTATTTTCTCCTCAAGATCTTGTTGTCTTGAAAGTAGCAAATCCCCTCTACATTTTAGTGAACTTGACGTGAAAGAATCTCTTGTTGGATTTTTTTGTTCAACATTTCAATGTATTTGATAATGTCTTCTTAGAGTAGGATTTTAATATGATAGAGGATTCCTTGGAGGATTTCCTAGAAGCATCTCCTTCTCATTGAAAACTTGTTATACAAACTCCACCTTTAGAATATCTTTCCTTACAAGATGAGAAGTTTGTAAATGTGATTTTAGTCTCTACTTCCCTTGAAAGTACTATAAGGGACCAATCATTTATGTGACTTTGTCTAGTCCTTCGAAGGGAGTGCATTCTATTTGTAGTGTTCCATTTAATAATTATTCTCTGAATCTCTATACAAGGTATACACAATTGAAAGCTTCCTCTTATAATGTAGTAGATCATACTTATAATACTAGAAGGATTTTTTTTTTTGATCAACCTACTTCCTTAGCACTATGCCAACCAGATCTCCCTCAAGTACCTAAACCTTTAGTCAAGCAAAAGATTGAGTACAATATTATCAAGCAACTCTGAGTTGCTCCCACTGAGATCTCACTTTGGGATTTGCTTCAAACTACCCTGATTTATCAAGGTATGCTTCAAGAAGCCCTTCAAAATATTTTTTACCCTCTTCTACTAGGCCTATGGATGTGAATGCGTTGATAGATTATATTTGAGAAGATTCACCAAATATTAAGTTCTATCCACACAAAATCCCACCTCTAGAAGTGCAAAATTTAGATTTGTTGATGGTAATTGTCTACATTAATAATATGGGCATTAAGCAAACTATCATTGATACTAGTTTGGCAATCAATATTTGCAATCTTGATATATTTCCTAAGATCAAAGTTTATTCAAGTTATCTTGTTACATCTTATTTATTTATTCATGGTTTCAAACATTGGTCAATAAGATCTAGGTACCATTATCCCACCCTTAAGATAGGACTGTTCACTATTCCTGTCATGTTATATGTTATACCAAGATCTTTACCATATAATCTTCTCTTGGGTAGACCTTAGATTCATTATTTAGGAGCGGTCACTTCTACCCCTCATGGTTTTGTTAATTTTTTGTTAACAATCAGGTAGTTACAATCAAGGTTGACCTTGATGCTATACATTTATGTCAAATGGTAGCAGTTTCTCATGCCTCAATTACACCTACCTTTTAGAATTACATTCTATCATTATCTTCTAATCTATCGATATATACTCTTGTGGTGTCTCTTGCAAAATACACCCTTGAGAAGAATGTCCCTAGAGAAGATCCTCCTAAAGAAGAAAGTACTAATTCTACTTCTTCTACTTCTCCTAAATTGAATGCATGTTTAGGTGATGATTGGGGATCTTTAGACTTCACCAAATCTTACATCAAGGAATACAAAGTAGATCCAGTCCACTTAAATATTCCAAAAGTCTCATTCACCTCTGCTAAAAAGGATGATTATACTTATGTAAAGTAGGGTGATACTTATAATATTGATTATTCCCTTTATACTAGTCCTCCTACTTCTCAAGAGTTGTGATCACATTATGGACCAGGATTTAATATTCTTTCTAAATTCGATTATGGAGGTAAAGGTTGTGGATGTGATGAACAAGGTATTAAATTTCCTTTAGAGGTTGATCCACATGGATCTAAGACTAGACTTGGATACCACCCTACAAGGTATAAGTAAAAATTGTGGTTGACTGTCAACATGGTTTTTGTAGAGCTTCTCCCTCTTAGACTTGTCCATATGGAATAATTGAAAGAAAATTAAACTCTAATGAAGTTCTTCTAGACACTTTCTCTTTGAAAGAATCTCTAGAAGAATTATTGGGTGTCTATTTTTATCTTTCTTTTTATTACCATAAGCGTTGATTCTCGTCTCTTGAATAGTCAAGCATACTTTGGAGAGTTCATTACAAGTATTGATAAAAAAACTTATTTATCTTATGATGGTGAAAACGTGTCTACACCACAACCTAAAGACTGTAGTACTATCCTTAATGGAGATACTTCCAATGTCCTCATCAATCCAAAGTATTTTGAAAAGGTGATTAATATTGGAAAATTCCTTTCTTCAGAAGAATCTAAATCACATTCTATTCTCCTGCATCATTATCTTGACATCTTCACTTAGTCATATGAGGAAATTCCTAGTTTTGATGAATTAGTTGTGGTTCATAATATCATTCTATGTCTTGATTCCAAGCTCATCAAGCAAAATATTCATAAAATGAATCCCAAGGTTGTCTTTGTTACCTATTTTTTCTACTAGCCCAAACATGTAGTGTTGATTATATTTTACAAGTGAAAAGAGGGTACATTTTAAATCTGCTATGTCACATTCATGTGCATAAATTTTTTTAGAAGACTACAATACTACATTGCATTATGAAAATGCATATAACATAGAAGAGAATGCACAATCTTTTCAAAATTGTAGTCTTTATGGATAATATAAAAGTAGGATGTCCCACACAAGCTGTGAGACTAACTATATGAATGCATATAAAGGAAAACATTATACATTTATAGATACAAAAGAAAAAGAATGCACATAAAGAGAAAGGGGACCTGCCATTGCCTGAATGAAGAATCTCGGTTGCATTGTTCTGCATCATCTTCATTCCCTCTCGCTTGTTCTACTTCTAGTTGATGCTCTCCTTGCCGCTCCTAGGTTCCCTACATATGTAAGAAAAGTGTTGTTAGAGCAATGAAGGATCACCAGTCAAAATATGTGCATACATCTATAAGCATATAATTTGATCCTCATGTGCATTTAAATAGCCAAGCATACCATAGATGTCTAGGAAAACAAGAGAGTTATCAAACACATCTATCATTTGCTTGTTTTATCTAACATGTTTGCTTTGTGTGCAGGTATAGGTGAAATCCTCATTACTATTTTGTTTTATCTGATTATAACATGTGGGATAAAATGTGGCTCCCACAAGGGTTGAGCCTAGCATGCTGCCCTATGTTTTCATTAGAGAGGGATGATTGCATTTTTATATCACCATTGAATCTTTGTTGATAGGTCTCATTAATCATGCTTTTATTAACAAAGATAGGTATGGGTATTTGCAGGATCATGATGGGCCAAAAAGTGGTGATATGATGGGTATATGTAGGGTATGTGGCCGATGACCTTTTTTAACCCAAAATTGATGAAATGAAAAGGGTTTTTAAAGGAGATTCTCAACTTTCCACCAATATAAATCATGCTTTACTTTTAATTTAATAAATACTTATTATTCATTTTCTATTTGAATTATGACTAAAGTCCTGATTGATAGGCTGATTGAAAAAATTCTATAGCTTTCAAACAATATCACATTTTTTGAATCCGAAACATGTGTCACATTCTATGCTTTGCATACTATAGGATTAAAAAAATGAGTTTCATGAAGTTTTGACCAAGTTAAGGTGGTCTGACATAAGAGTTTTCATATTTTTTAAAAGTTGTAATAAAAAAATTATAATTAATTATTTACTTGGAAAAAAATTACAAAAAAATATGCATCACATTAGGACATAAGTCCTCTACTTATATCTAAAATATTATAAAAAAATATTATCATTTTATTGTGGTTAGGGTAGTCAGACAGACACCTACTTATTTCTCCCCTAAAATTTAAGTACTACTACATTGAAATTTCAAATTTTTACCAAATAGATTTTTTTCTTTAAATAAGCCTAGTATTTTAGAAACTACATTCAATTTTCTATAGATTCTATTCTTACATATTTTTAAAATAATATAGATAACTTATTCAAATTTTTATGTCAAGCTGCCTAACTCTGATTTCCTAAAATTTTCACTACTTAAGGGACTATTTTTTCCATCATGATCCTGCACATACCCATATCATTATTAACGGGAATCATCTTACATTAATAATGATATTCCTTGTTAATAAAACATGTCATAAGACTCACCTAGATAAGGAATCTTAGTGAGTTACTCAATGAAGTCTTATTGTTTTAATTCATGTACTATCAGATCACCAAGTCCTATCAAAAGATTTTAGGGGCTTACATAAATGAAATGAAGCAGTCATAAATCAAGGGTGACAATGATTTGTATGTAACAGTGATGGTGATATGTAAAGTGATGCTCAATAAGTAATCACAACTTGAAACAATGAGTATCAACATCTAATTATAAACATGGATCAACTTATTCATCAATGAAATGAAGTAATGACAGTGTTCTATAAGCATCAAATTACAAGAGGACTATCAAGGTTTACTCATGCTCTACAAGCCTCTAAGTGTGAGGAAATAGTGCTATACTCCAATGGAATGACAAATTATGCATTGAGTGCAGAGAGGGGCAGCGAGCTACAAAATGGTATAGTGTTTTGAGTACCATTAATTGCTGAGTCAAACCAGTAGATGCTAACAGTATGCATTTCAATAATGCAAGAAAACATTGAAATATTATTGCAGATTAGTTAGCAATGCTTATGCAAGAAACTCAAGTGAAGGTCTGAAAACATTTAATCTGTTTTGTGCCTGAAATGAATGAAAAGTCATTCCTGATCTTTTGCATTTTAAATATTAAAGCATGCTATTACTATTCCATTGAATAAGAACAAGAGGAATTTCAAATGATCAAACAATGGGATAGCTATTGCAAAGGATGATGTTACAGGATTTGGAAAAATATTGAGATAGTAATACATAATTCTTTCTGAACAAGATAGTGATATCCAAGGTCAACATCTTCACAAAAGCTCAATCAAAGGTAGCAATATGGTATAGTAAACACAGTGACCATGAACCTTGTAGAAGGACATGATCAAAATGGATAGGCTCAACATGATATAATAGTCTTTCCAACCAAATAGAGAACATTAGGGCACAATCATGTACTGTGGGAAGGATTTGGGAGACACAGGGTAGTATTCTAGTTTCAAAGATAGTTATCTCATGATAAGTGCAGTCAAATATGAATAAAAAATATTTAATGGTTCATGACATCAATGGACAGTTATAAAGAGAAATGTGGAAATACATAAAATAATGAAGGTACATTCATCTAATGCTATCTATTGAAATAATGGAATACTTTAAAACCATGTAGATATTGATCTAATGGACATGTTGCTGCATTTTGAGTGAAGTGAACAAACAACAGAAAAAGATGAAGCTATGTGTTTATTTAGGACTATGAGCCATATCATATATTTTCTTATCTTGTTCAAAGATAAGTAAACATCCAAAAGAAATAGGTGCAATTGTGAGAGGGAATTTTAGAATACAAATGTTAGAAGAAATGCATTTTGTGCAAGAAAGTAAAATGAAATGGAAGTGTTTTTCCTTTGTTTAAAGGTAAACAATGTTATTTATTTTTGCTATACTCTGAAGTCAAAAATGTATTTCCCCAATGACTTGTGGCTTCTAGTTGGAATGGCATGATGGTATTTGGATTTCAAGCAAATGAACAAGATGTTATTTGAAATGAAAAGCACTCAGAAATGACCCATAGCTATAGCCATTTGGGGTTTTAAAACCCATAAATCAAAAAACTAAGGTGCAAGAAGCTTTTCTCTTCATGGGTCAAGCTCTAGTGTAAGGTTATTCTACACCAATGCAAGAACAAAATATATAGAAGAGAAACAATGAATGAAAGGCTCAGGTTTTGAGTAACCCAACAACAACTTTAAACACGTGTAGAACAAGACAATAGCTGCGGTTGAAGAATTTATTTTTTCCTCACATACATTAAAACCCATTTGGGGTTTGAATAGGGAGGAAAAAATGCAGAAGTAAATAGAGAGATTCAAGCTTTTTAAGTTCTGAAACAAAAGAAAATGCATAAAGAAAACTGTAGTAGCCGCGGCCAAAATCCTTTTTGACAAATATTCAGAGTGCATGAGATCTTCTGAATCTATTGAAGGGAACAAACATAAAGAGAATATACTTATATTTTTTGCAATGGAGCTTGAGTTGGAGCCCTTTTACCTTCAAAGAATCAAATTAAAATACATGGAAATACAAGAATCTTGCACTTATAGAAGCTCAGGATGAACATTTTATTAATAGATAATGAAAGAAAATGGTGCAATTTTTTCTACAGAAGATAGTTTATCATGTTCGACCGTATTGAATATGCAAGTTTCCATCATCGAAAGCTTCAGTTGAACTCTCCACAGAGCTCCAGGTAAACCATGGTGGTGCCTTGAAAAAATAAGCGAAGTTTCTAGAAAAGCAAAGCACAAAATGAAATGAATTGTTTAGGTTTGGCTATAGTTTTTGTTTTAGGGTTTCTAAACCCTAAATGTGTGTCAATAAATTAAAGGAATTTTTTTCCTTTCTTTTTAGCATTTACAAATGAAAACTAATACCTTCGCTTCATATTCATGTCCCTAGTGAACTTATTTTGTTCCTTTGAGTGCACCAAATATCCGAGGTCTTTCAAGATTTATATTTTTCATTCAATTTCCCACATGGTCGAACTAATTGTAATTTTGGAATTTGTTTGAAATGTAAAGTACTTTGTCAAGTGACATTTTTTTATAAATCACTTGATCAAATTTTCTATTTTAAATGCAAAAGTAAGGTGTTATGCCTTGTAAATGAATTGAGAGAATATAGTTGGGAATTTATGTTGTGCAAGAATATAGGAGTGGTTGAACCAGTTGGTCAAACATGTGGAGAGAATATAGGAGTTTTTCCTCACTTTTTTGGAGGTTATGAGAGCATCTAGGGGGTGGTTTTGCATGCCTTAATGTTTGGCATGGTCAAACTTGTCTTTTTCCACACATGGGAACTCTTTTCGAGGAGATTCAGTTGCTAGATTCTTGGCTTTTTTGGGGTATCCAACCTAGGGAATTTTCTAGTTCTTTATTTGGTGCAACTGCTTGGGAGTTGGTGATATAGTCACTTGTGTGACTCATTTGTACTTAGTTCTTACTTATTATTTTTCTACTCTCTAAATTTTTGTGAGTCCTTTGGAGAAAATATAGTGTTTTGTAACTCATTTTGACATGAAATACGATGAAATCCTTGGATATCACTGACTTGAAGTTTTTCCTACTTGTCCTTTGCATTATTGTGTGCATTCAAGTGATTGATCAAGTTATTTGTGAGGTATTGTTCATTTCCTTATAACTTTGTCTCATATTTTAGCGCCTTTATGCAAATGTATGTTAATGCAAGTTGCAAACTGTGTCAAAAATGCAAATGAATTTTACTTGCAGAGTTCTTCCTCCTAGGAGTTTGAGCATTATGACCTCTTTGTGAAACACTTATGCAAAGGCATACAGTAATGAGTTGTGCAAGTTTATTTTCTATCATTGTGGTCAAGTGTTTATAGACTGAATTTTTATGTCCTAGTTAGTTTGGTGTGTCACCTTTTAATTTCATTATCAGTTTTTTAGTTTATGTTTTCTCCCTCCCTTTTCCTTGATAGAGCAGTAGAATAGCTTAGATAGGTGATAATTATATAGGAATCTGACCTTCTTTGGAGGTTGATCTCTGTTTTCAAAGCCCACACTTTGAGAGGTCTTCCCATGTTTCAGTAAGTGGTTGAACAAGGTTCAACATAGGGTGCACATTCAAGTGATAACAATTTTGGCACACCTGATGGGCCTATCAAATCAACACAGTTTTGAAATTTCATATTCTATTGGTTTTGACATGCAACTAATAGATTTTAGACCTTTTTAGAGGTTGGTGAAGCATATATGAAAAATATGAGTGGGTAGGTTAACAAAAATAGTGCAAAATAACATATGAAAATGATACAAACTAGGAGAAGTTACATCCTTGTCAAATATTTACAGATGTCCCCACCCAAAAGACAAAGCATAACAACTAAACGAGCTCCTTTTTCATCAAAATAAGTTTAGTATACACTGCCTAGTTTCAAACCAGTAGTTGCAATAGCTGTAGAAAGTGTCTTTGTTCCCTTAGTTGTTGTACCTGTTAAACTAGTTTAGGTCTATACAATGGCAACACAAATGAATCAAGCTTTTGTTCCATTTAATGGAGGCAGTCCATTACAATTGCAGCAACATGATGATATTCCTATGGCTGCATTAAAAAGTTTACCTTTCTTTATAGGGGAGGATCAAACTACTCCCATTGAGCATATCAGGGATGTGGCTTCATTTTGTGGAGTCCATCACATCACTCAAGAAAATGTTACAGTGAGATTGTTGGCTGCTTCACCAAAGGGAAATACCCTTTAGTGGTTTAGGGGTTTAGCAGTTGGTTCTATAGAAAAATATGATGAGTTGGGAGCAACTTTGAACAAGTAGTTTGAAGACAAGTTTGATCACTTGTCACTAGTTGAGAAAATGCCTACAATTAATAGAGCTCCTCAAGAGCAAATGATGGATTTCAAATTCCTTTTTCAGAAGAAATGGGATAGGATTCCTACTATAGTAAGACCTTCCCTAGAATATGCATTTCTCTATTATTTAAAGGTTCTTAACATTGAAATTTTAGTAATGATACAATCCATGGGAGGCACCACTTTACCAGATGCATTTGACATCATAGTGAGGGAAGAAAATAGTCTTATCTAGGCTAGTAAGATTGCACCTAGATTGCCAATACCTATTTTCCCAAAACTTCAATCTTCTATGCCTTTGTAGATACCACCTTTTGCTCCTGTACCTGTTATTCCAGCAGTACCAGCTGCTATTAATCAAGATAAGGTTGTTCCAACCCCATCTCCTGAGTTGCATGAAATAAAGGGCTTATTGTAGTCCTTTGGAAATGAGTTAGTGACCATGAAAAAGTAGTAGTTACAAAATCTTAAGCCATATCAGCCTTAGAGTCACGGGTAGAATCAACCTTATCAGGCTAATAGACATCCATTTTAGAGAAAAAATCAAAGTATAAGGTAAAATATTAATCAAAGGCCTTTTCAAGCATATAATCCAGCTTCAATCAGTTCAGCCAAAATCTGGTTCCAGTTCAAAATAACCTTGCATCTAGCTATGACTGGTGTTTTCCTTGAAACCAACCCCACAATCAAGCTACATGTTCAAATGGGGTTATCAATCAAGCATTGATGGTGCAAAATGCCTCAAATATGCAAAGTGTTCCTAATGAGGAGTCTCCACAACAAAAAAATCTCCCTCCAAGTGATACAACTCTTCTAAATTGGCAAGGAGAAGAATTATGTGGAGTACATAGAGACGATTCTCTAGTTGCAGCTAATACAAGAGCAAAACAGAGGGCTTTTGAGATTGAAAAATCAAAAAACAAAGAAAAGGAATATGTTGGACCATCCACGTCTCAAGTACCACACATACTGCAAAGGAATAGATAAGGTGCTACTAAGGAGTAGCCTCACTTGCAAGTAGATCCTGTTGTTGCAAGGACCTATCAAAAGGTAAACATCACCGCACCTTTTAATATTGTTGAACACATGAAGAAAGTGAGCATTTTTATTTCAATGTAGGATTCCTTTTCTATCCTAGGTCAAAAAGACTTATTACAATCTACTTTGACTGATTTAAATTTTTCAAGTGATGCACTAATAGGTCAAGTTAAGGTTGTTTTCACAAATGCACCTCAAGACAATAATAAACAATTAGGTAAAGAAGTCAAACCCCCCCTTTTATGTGACTTTGATAATAGGAGATAAATTTGTCCATAACTGCATGGTAGATAGTGGGGCAAGCGGCTCTATCATGCCTAAACAGATTGTTGATAAGTTGGAACTAAAATATCAACCTCTTGAAAAGGGTGTAGTCCATCTTGATGGGTCAACCATTAACACCGTAGGTGTCATTAAGGATTTAAGTCTTACACTTCTTGCTTGCCCAAACTTTTCCATTCCTCAAGATATATTTATTATTGATTTTCCACCATATTTTTCCTTGTGTTTATCAAGGGATTTCACTGCCAAGATAGGGGGTTATTTTCCTTCAGATTAGTCCCACATGTTGTTTAGGACTAGATATGGGACAAAAGTGACTATAAAGTTTGAGTTACTTGCCAAAGACCACATTGATCCTTATATTCCAAGCATTGTTAATGCCAATTGTGTTATTTTTGATGATAAAGAGCTTGGTGCTGCTCAAGAATTGTTAGCTAAAAGTTTACTAGATATACTCTTAAATGAGTGGGAAACAAAAAATGCTGAGGATAATGAGTGGGGTATATGTGTTACATGAACCTAAAACAGTTATGCCAAACCTTGAGAAGAAGGAAAAACAACAACTAGGATAGTAGGATGAGGTGTGGAAGATGTTCTTTGATGGCTCTAGAAGCAGTAACACAGTTGGTGGGGGTGCAATGCTTGTGTCCCCATAAGGTGACAAGTATTATTCTTCTTTTAGATTTTCTTTCTCTTGTTCTAACAATACTGTCAAATATGAAGGTCTGATTTAGGGCTTAGAATGGGCAAGGAAAAGAAAGATAAGCTACCTTCAGGTATTTGTAGACATTGAGTTGATAGTTAATTAGGCAAGAGGCTTGAATGTGACTAAAAATGATGTGCTTAAAGTCTTACAAGCATAGAGTGTGGGATATGATATAGGAATTCAATGCTTTTAATTTGATTTCTATTCTTAGGAATCAAAACAAGCACATAGATAGGTTAGCTACAATTAGTGCTTAGTTTGATATACCTAATGATATTGAGAGAGGAAAAGTGTAGCAATATGTTAAGGTTTTTGTAAGGCCTTCTATTCCTGATAATAATGTTCATTGGAAAGTATTCAAGAGTGATGAATAGGTGTTGAGTTTTCTACTCGAAGAAGATGAATTTTCAGTGGAAAATTAGGAGAAGCTTAAGCAACAATATGATGATTAGGTCATTTAGTTGAGAACTAACAAGCTGCCTAGGGGTCTAGTTACTTTAGAATCCATCTTCAACACTGATGATCAGCTTAAAAGGAGTAAGACCAACATGTAGGTCAAGGAGGAACATTATGAAGAGCTTGAGATATTCAATGGTAAGCTCCTTAAAATTGGTAAAATCTATTCACAAGCAGATAGGAAAGATTTTGTTGCTCTTTTAAAAAAAATTAAAGATGTATTTGCATGGGAGTACTAAGATTTAAAGGGATTTGATCCCAAGATTTCCCAACATACCATATAATTAGAGTGTAATACAAAGCTTGTTAGGTAGAAACAGAGGCCTTTAAACCCAAAAATTGAGCCCCTTATGATAAAAGAGTTGACCAAGCTGATTGAGGGGGGCATTATTTTCCTAATCAAGAATACCTCATGGGTCTCTAACCTTGTGCCAGTTAGAAAGAAAAAAGGAGAAATTAGGATCTATGTAGAATTTAGAGACCTCAATAGAGCCTCATTGAAAGATCATTATCTACTGCCCTCTATGGAGCAGATCCTTCAAGTAGTTGTTGGTTTAGAGAGATTTTCCTTACTTGATGGTTATTCTGGTTATAACCAGGTTTTAGTAAAGGAAGAAGACCAATTTAAGACTACTTTCACCACAAAGTGGGGCATTATGGCCTATAAAAGAATGCCATTTTGGCTGTCTAATGCTGGTGCCACCTTTCAGAGTTCCATGGACATGGCATTTTAGGGACCTTGATTCATAAATTGGTGCTTATATATCTTGATGAAATAACAGTTTTTACTAAAAATGCAAATGAGCATTTTTCCCATTCGAGATAATTTTTTGAGAGGTGTAGGGAGTTTGGCATATCCCTTAACCCCCCAAAATCCATTTTTGCTATTCATGAAGGAAAAATTCTTGGACACATAGTGTCAAAATGGGGTATCACCATTGATCCACAAAGAGAAAGTGCTATCTTAGCCTTGCCTTTACCCAATCATAAAAAGGGGTTGCAAAGTTTTCTTGGCAGAATAATTTTTTTGAGAAGGTTTATTCCAGATATTGCAAACCTTTTGAAACCACTAACTACCATGTTGAAGAAAAATGCAAGTTTCAGTTGGACCAGAGAGGGCAAATGCAGTTTTGAAGCTATTAAGGAGGCCTTGTCAGTAGCTCCTACTCTGGTAAATTTGAACTTTTCAAAAGACTTTATTCTATATGCTTTTGGTAGCATAGATACCATTTCTTCAATGTTGGTACAATAAAATGATGATTGTTTAGAACAACCCATTACCTTTTTTAGTCAAGTTTTAGAGGATTATGAACAAAGATATACTTTTATGGAGAAGCATGTACTTTATGTATCAGAAGTTTGAAAAAATTTAAGCCTCTGATTTCTAATAATAAGATACATGTAATGGTTGCTCACCCTAGTGTGAAGGAGAACCTGTTAAGCACAAACCTGAATGAAAAGAGGGTTGGGGGGATTACAAAGGTAATGGAGTATGATATAGACATAAAGATAACCAATCTTGTAAGGGGTAAAAGGCTATGTGAACAACTAGCTATAGGGTCTAAAAGTGAGGAAAAGACAAAAACAAAGACTGTTTTGGTCACTAATGATGAGCCTCAGAATGCTACACCTACATTGGGTGCAAGTTGGGTATGTGATATGACTCATTTCTTGCAAACTGGTGAGTTTCCACTAGGTTTGGATAAGGCTAAGAGGAGATATTTCAGACTACAATCCATCCCCTATGTGCTTGTTGATAATGTTTTTTTCAGAAAAGACCTTAATGGTGTGTTGTTAAGGTGTATTGATCATGATCAAGTGGATAAAGTGCTTCATGAGTTCCATGATGGAACTGCTAGGGTTCATTTTTCCTTGAGAACTACTGCATGGAAGATAATGAGAGTTGACTACTATTGGCTAGGATTTTTTAAGGATGTCCATGCTTGGGCAAGAAAATGTGTGAAATGTGCCATTTTTGTAGGCAAAGAGAGGCTTCCAGCTCTACCCTTTCAGCCAATTCAAGTGGAACAACCCTTCATGAGATGGGGCATTGATTTTATAGGGCCCATTAATCCACATTCAAGTGCATGGCATAGGTGGGTACTTATTGTAACCTATTAATTTACAAGATGGACTAAGGAAATGACTTTAAAATAAGCCAATGAAACTATTGTTCTAAACTTTTATGATGATTTAGTAACTAGGATTGGAGTACCTGAATCAATCATTTCAGGTAATGCTTTAGCATTTGTTGGGTTCAAAGTAAGTGATTGGGCTGTCAGAAATGGCATTAATCTGAACACATCATCAAATTATTACCCATAGGGTAATGGTTTGGTAGAATCAACAAACGAGAATCTAATAAGGATTATTAAAAGAATCATGGAGGATAATCAAAGAACTTAGCACACCAAGTTGAAATATTCCTTTTGGGAAGATATAATAACTCCCAAAAGGTTTATTAGGAACTCCCCATATGTGTTGGTTTATGGTAAGGAGGCAAGATTTCTTTTATCAGTGGAACTTCCAGCTCTTGATATTATGCATCAACTAGAGATGCTTGAGGAAAAGGACCCAATGGTAGTTAGATATGCTCAACTCATGGATCTAGAAGAGATAAGAGATATGAAAATGAAGTACTTGGAGTATCATCAACTCCAAAAAAAGAGAGTCTTTGATAAGAAGGAAACACCCATAGTATTCAGAGAGGGTGATGTTGAGGTCAAATGGGATGAATTGAAAAGCAGGCCAGACAAGCACTCCAAGTTTGACAACATGTGGAGTGGCCCATTTGTTATTACATAATGCAAGGAGCACAATGCATTCCAATTATCAAAGATGGATGGCGAATTTCTACCTATCCTAGTTAATGGGATACACCTCAAATGGTGTTTTGAGGTTTGATCTGCATTGTACATGCTAGATTAGGAGTTTTGTTTTCAATAAGTGCTTCTGCACCATAGTTTATATGCAAGTTTTCAATTCCCCTAAGTTTTGTTTAGCACAATTAGGTAGTTTTCCTTATGAATTTTTGGTGTTTGAATAAGTTTCCAAGGTATCATGCACTGATCTGGTGAGTTACAACAATGTACTAGACTGTTTTCCAATTGTGTCAACTTTTAGGTGACTTAATACCCAATGGATAAGCTTCAGGCAACTGGTCAGGATGTTTAGCAGGAAAACATATAACTTAGATGCCGCCAAAAATGTTGCCTATTTTTGCTACTAGCCCAAATAGGTAGTGTTGTTTATATTTTACAAGTGAAAAGAGGGTACATTTTAAATCTGCTGTCACATTCATGTGCATAAACAAAATCAAAAGACTACAATACTACATTGCATTATGCAAATTCATATAACATTGGAGAGAATGCACAATCTTTGCAAAATTGTAGTCTTTATAGATAATATAAAAGTAGGATGTCCCACACAAGCCATGAGACTAACTGTATGAATGCATATAATGGAAAATATTATACATTTATAAATACTGAAGAAAAAGAATGCACATAAAGAGAAATGGGACCCGTCATTGCTTGAATGATGAATCCTGGTTGCATTGTTCTGCATCCTCTTTAGTCCCTCTCTCTTGTTCTGCTTCTAGTTGATGCTCTTCTTGTTTCTCCTAGGTTCCCCACATCAGTAAGAAAAGTGTTGTTAGAGCAATGAAGGATCACCAGTCAAAATATGTGCATAAATCTATAAGCATATAATCTAATCCTCATGTGCATTCAAATAGCCAAGCATACCATAAATGTCCAAGAAAACAAGAGAGTTATCAAACACATCTATCATTTGCTTGTTTTATCTAACATGTTTTCTTTGTGTGCAGGTATAGGTGAAATCCTTGTTACTAGTTTTTTTTTATCTAATTACATGTGGGATAAAATATGGCTCCTACAAGGGTTGATCCCAACATCTTGCCCTCTATTTCCATTAGAGAGGGATGATTGCATTTTTATATCACCATTGAATCTATGTTGATAGGTCTCATTAATCATGTTTTTATTAACAAAGATAGGTATCATTATTAATGGGAATCATCTTACATTAATAGTGATATTCCTTGTTAATAAAACATATCATAAGACTCACCTATAGGGACTCTTAGTGAGTTACTCAATGAAGTCTTACTATTTTAATTCATGTACTATCAGGTCACCAAGTCCTATCAAAAGATTTCAGGGGCTTACATAAATGAAATGAAGCAGTCATAAATCAAGGGTGACAGTGATGTGTATGTAACAGTGACAGTGAGATGTAAAGTGATGCTCAATAAGTAATCACAGCTTGAAATAGTGATTATCAACATCTAATTATAAACATGGATCAACATATTCGTCAATGAAATAAAGTAATGCCAGTGTTCTATAAGCACCAAATTACAAGAGGACTGTCTAGGTTTACTCATGCTCTATAAGCCTTTAAGTGTGAGGAAACAATGCTATACTCTAGAGGAATGACAAATTATGCATTGAGTGCAGAGAGGGGCAGTGAGCTATAGAATGGTATAGTGTTTTGAGTACCATTAATTGCTGAGTCAAACTAGTAGATGCTAATAGTATGCATTTCAATAATGCAAGAAAACATTGAAATCTTGTTGCAGATTGATGAGCAATGCTTATGGAAGAAACTCAAGTGAAGGTCTGAAAACATTTAATCTGTTTTGTGCTTGAAATGAATGAAAAGTCATTTGTGATCTTTTGCATTTTAAATAGTAAATCATGCTATTACTATTCCATTGAATAAGAACAAGAGGCATTTCAAATGATCAAATAATGTGATAGCTATTACAAAGGATGATGTTCCAAGATTTGGAAAAATACTAAGATAGTAATAGATAATGCTTTCTAAATAAGATAGTGATATCCAAGGTCAACATTTTCACAAAACTACAATCATAGGAAGCAATATGGTATGGTAAACACAGTGGCCATGAATCTTGTAGAAGGACATGATCAACATGGATAGGCCCAACATGATATAATAGTATTTCCAACTTAATAGAGAATAGTAGGGAACACTAGTGTACTGTGGAAAAAATTTGGGAGACATGGGACATTATGCTAGTTTCAAAGATAGTTATCTCATGATAAGGGCAGTCAAATTTGAATAAAAAATCTTTAATGGTTCATGACATGGATGGACAACTATAAAGAGAAATGTGGAAATACAGAAAATGATGAAGGTACATTCATCTGATGCTATCTATTGAAACAAAAGAACTTTAAAACCATGTAGATATTGATCTAATGGACATGTTGCTGCATTTTGAGTGAAGTGAACAAACAACAAAAGAAGATGAAGCTATGTGTTTCTTTAGGACTGTGAGCCATATCATATCTTTTCTTATCTTGTTCAAAGACAAGTAAACATCTAGAAGAAATAGGTGCAATTGTGAGAGGGGTTTTTAGAATACAAATGTTAGAAGAAATCCATTTTGTACGATAAAGTAAAATGAAATTGAAGTTACTTCCTTTGTTTAAAGGTAAACAATGTTATTTGTTTTTGCTATATTCTGAATTAAAAAATGTATTTCCTATTGGAAAGAGACACTGCACAAGTCATCTGGTGTTGTCATTGATGGCAACCCTAGTTAGTGATTGGATCCGCATGTCAGTATTTGTTCGTACCGAAAGTCAGATTGAAGTTTTGTGTTAACTGTCAAAGTTAGAATAGAGCATCCAACAAAATTGTGTTCATCGATTCATATGCAAATTTTCTATTATCATTTTGTTTTTTTCATCTCAGGGAAGATATTTTGATATATGAACTATGTTATCTTTGAATCTTAGAGCCTCATATCGATTGGTGTGCAAGTTAGAAGATCCGGTTGATTGATTTTCTATTTAACAGTGCAAGAAGGCCGACTTGATGATTGTAGCATGTTGTGGATCTTCGAGGAATAATTGTTTGAAGTGTTTTCATGTTTGAGGATATTGTTTTGGGTCCTCACTATGTTGTGGCTGACTTTGGTTGATGCGCATTGAAAATTATTTGTGGATTGAGCTGACAGTTTGTAAATATTTTATATTTTGTTGAAGCTGACATGTGGTTGATTAAATCTTTAGTTGCAGATATATATAAGAAATAATTTATATCATTTTATAGTGTGTTAGTGTGTGTTGTGATGAGATGCAAAATTTAGAAGGATTGTAGAGCGAATGTGCATAGTTTCACTTGTGCAAAAAAGGATTTGTGATCCAAATTAAAGTAGTAGAGCAGAAGAGTAGAATTAGATAGAAGATCAAGAATGCAATTGATGTGCTTAACTGGAACTAAAATCAGGCATTAGCAGATGCTATTCTCTCATTTCAAATCTTCTAGATGTAATCCAAATGCTTTTGTAAGACAATGAGTCTTCTTTTGTATCTAAGCAGTTAGCTCTAGGAAGTGTGCTTGGATGCATGTGCATTCTCCTTTTTTAAACACTTATATTTGAGTATACTCATACTGTGGATTGACCTCTATCATGGTTTTTACCCTAACAAGGTTTCCATGTTAAAAATCCTTGTATTATGGTGTTGTGGTTGATTTATTTGTGTTGTATTTTTCTCTTGGTTCAATGCTATAAGTGGTTTAAGGACCAGGGTAATAAAGTTAAATTTTGTAGAACACTGATTCACCCCTCCCTCTCAGTGTTCCTTGATTCCAACAATTGGTATAGAGCCTATTTCCTTGGAAGAAGTTTAAAAGCTTGGGGAAGATCTGGGAAAGTAATTCAATGGATTCAAGCAGTCTTCAACAACTTTTGGTGGCACTAGATGATCTTGATCAGTCCAAATCTGAAGTCCAAGAATTGCAGGAAAGCCTCATGAATGCTGAGAAATTCATTCAATCATTGAAAGATAAAATCAATGAGTCAAGGGAAAAGAGAAAGGAACTTTTTAATCAGCTTAAACAAAAAGAAAGTAAGAGCATGGAAGGTGAGCACCTGAGTCAAGACTTGAAGGAAAAGACAAAAGAATGTGATTTTTTTTCTAGAGATAATGCTATCTTGAAGCATGAGATGGAATCTATTGTGATGATGATGACCAAGGAGATTGAAGATAGAAAGAAGAATGAAGAGAATCTTGCTTAGTCCTTGAAAGAGAAATCTGAAGAATGCAGCCAAATTATTGATGCATTCAATCAGTTGGAGATTGAATTGGAACAATCCAGAAATAATGAAGAAGAGCTTGAAAGATATATTGTTACTCTATGGGATGAACTTTCTACTACAAATGAATTCAAGGAGAAATTCAAGATTAGCTCATCCAAGCTTGATGAACTGATTAAAAGTCAGAGGACTAGAAGTGACAAGCAAGGTCTTGGATATGAGAAAGGAGAAAGCTCCATATCTAGACAAAGGAGATTTAGGAAAGGAAATCAGATGAACAAAGTTGGAAGGTATCTGGTAAGAAAACCTAATGATCAAAGGTTCAATGGTAACTATTTAGTTTGCAATAAATTTGATCATATGGCTGCTCAATGTAGAAGTAGAATGAATCCAAGTAGTCCATCATTCTTCGGTCAGTGTTTCAATTGCAATAAGTATGGTCATAAGTCAGTTGAATGCAAAAATATGTCAAACAAATTTTTCAATAGAGATGTCAGATGTTATACTTGCAATAGATTTGGTCATATTGCTAACTAGTGTAGATCAAGAGAAAATTAATGGAACAATTGGTTTGGAAAAAGAAATGTGGTGTGCTACAATTGCAACAAATCCAGTTACATTGCTAGATTTTGTAGAAGTAGAAAGGGTCTAGTAAATCAAAGGAAAAAAATACAGAAGAATGAAAAGGGAAAAGGAAAAGTTACTATAGATGAGATTAGGAAGAAAATGAAGAAGACATGGGTGAAGAAGAGTCCTTTTGTTGTAGGAAATGAGCCAGCACCAAAATACGGTATTGGAAATTCCTTTGGGAATTAGTTTATGGCCTCTAGCCTAGGGGGAGTTCTCAAGAATATCATTTAACCCCCTTGTCGGTAGTTGATACCAGAATGTGGAAGATTGCAATGATTGCATTAGTGATGTGCAGATGTTTTGGGATCTCTTTTGAAGGAAACTTATGCAAAATTGAAGGTCCTAGAAGAATTTTCTTTCACAGTCTGTGAAAATAGGGTATCCAAAAGACCTAGGGAAAAATCATTTATTGCAATGAAAAAGTTAGGTGCATGAATGATAAAAAGTCATTTCTATCCCTAATTTGTTACATTGCATTTTGAGAAGAAGTTTGGAGAGCTCTGCAATAAAAATTTGGCGAGATACAAGTCTGAAGGTGATTCAGTGATCAAACCCTAATCCATTGAAAGGTATTTTTGTGAACTTGAAAATTCTGGAAATGGCTGCTCCATTAGTTGTTGATATTAAGGATAGGCCCCACCCAAAATTCAAATGGTACCTATTCAAATCCATCGAGACAAAACCATTAGGTGCATTTTCTTCTATTTCGTATGGTGTTTTGCATATCGAAGATATTAGGGCATACATTCATGTGAATGTTGAAGAATTAGGAAGCTCCCAGTTGCTAAATTTGTATACCAATTATATTGTGGGAGAAGATTTTTGTGTAAAACTTGAATTTAAAACTTTGGAAGAGAAGAAGTTCACTCATATTGTGAAATTTCCCGTGTTCAAAGAAAATGAATGGGTTTGGTATATATTGAGTTGAGTGCATGCCGAGTTCATGTGGTTAAGTCAGCCTTTCAAGATTACAAAGGAAGCTATAAGGATTGTTACTAGTTTGAATTCATTTGGTGGGTTGCCGACACTAAAATCTATGAAGAACCAAATAGTTACAGATGCAACCGGTTCAATTTTTGACAAGAGAGCCATGAAAATCAATGATATCATTGAAGTGGATGCTATATTTTCCTCTATGGTCATTGGGTACAAAATCTATCACTACAACTGTGATAATTTTGTATCCGGTACAATAATCTATGCAACATATTAGACGGTCAAAGAAAATGCAGAATATGACCTATGTGAGTTACTCTAGAGCTATCTAATTGAGAATCTTAGAAAAATCAAGAAGGATAAGAAGAATTATTTCAAGTATGGTAATCCATTGCTATGTTTATTCTTCTACTTCATGAATGAAGTTTCGAGAGTTGGAAAACTGTAATGGAAAAGTGATAAAATGGTAGTTGTTCAAATTAGAGACATCTTGTATGGAATTGGTGACAACAAAGCTAGAAAAACTGCTATTTGGGGCTATTTCAAGAGTTTTTAGAATGAAATGCAAGCGAGGTAAAGAATTCCTACTTCTATTGTGGAAAAATATAAGGAAACAATTTGCTTCATGGTTGATATTGATTAGTGCTTAATGGAAGTTGTAGAACCTAGAACAATGTGGATAATTCCTATGGGTTATGAGGTTGAGGGACACATTTTAGAGCTGTATGCTCAACACCTATTGAGTAAACCTCAGGATCCAACAAAAGAAAGGTTTGGTACATTTGAGGAAAAGGATATGCAAGTGCATGAACAATTAAAGAAGCCAATGATAATCTAGAAGGTGAGAAAGGAAGTTGAAACTTTTGCAGAAAGCATGGGGATATCAACTAAAGTTGTGAGAGAAGCTAGAAGGAAAAGAGAACAAGCTGAAGTAGGAGAGCTAGCTAGAATTGAGTCTACTAGTCTAGTAGCATCCTTTGCCAGATCTAGATCCACAAGGAGCTCTGCTCTCTCATCCAGTCCTACAAAGAAATCAATTGCTCTAAAAGCCCAAGTCAAGACTTCCAGTAGAGAAGGAAAGAGGAAGAAGGACAAGAGCACAAGAGTCTATGTTGTTATTTCAGAAGATGAAGAAACTGAATCTGATGAAGAGGTAAGAGAAATCAAGCATAAAGGCTCAAAAGCATCTAAAATCTCTAAGGACAAATCCTTCGGTGAAGAGAAAGCAAAGAGAAAGATGAAAATTGATAAATCAGGTATGTTTGTAGAAGAAGTTGAAAAATATTTGATTAAGGATGGTAATCTTAGGCCACTTTATGAATGGTATGACACCTTTTATAGTACTGGTCAAAGAATTCTTGAGGAAGCCACAATAAAGTATTTGAATAATTTCAATATGACTCTCATTGAAATAATCTCTGAGTTACCTAAAGGTCTATATGAAGTCTTATAAATGAGGAGAGTGAATGCAAGAACTGAAGAAGAGTAAATGAGAGAATGAATACTTGTTGATCTGTGTCTAGTAATGTCAATGGATGAAATGAAGAAGATCCTAAGTGATGCTAAGAAGGATTTTAAGAGAAAGACAAGGGTGAACAAGCTAATGATTGGATAGATTGAAGAAGTTGTAAAAGACGCTGAGAAAATACTTAAGGTAGTTTTTTTGAAAAAAAGATATAATGTTATTTCTGAAGAAGTTCATAGTGAAGATGCTCCATCTGGTCCAGTAAATGAAGAAGGAAAATAAGACACATTTGAGGATACTCTCAATCCTCTTGACATGCAAGATGCTAAGATACTTATGGAGACTGAAGCTCCTAAAGAGATATCAAGTGAAGAAGTAGAGATTCTTGAAGCCAAGGAAGAATCAATGATTGAAGAAAAGAATGCTGAAGCGAAGGAGATTCTTGTGGAAGCAAGAGACACTGCTAATGCAGTAAAGGAGTTTTTGGATGAACAACAAAAGGAGTTTGATCCTGAACTAGTTAAAGGTCCTATCAACTTGGCCACTCTATCTCCTATTGAGAAATTGAAGGTAGCATCATTTGCTCAAGCCAAGGCAAGGGAGGAAATACTGAAATCTCATATTGAAGACAGTGAGCTATTAAATCTTGCATCCAGTATCCTAGAGAAGATCATTCTTGCATATTTCAAGGATTCATCTGATTCTCCATCCAGTCAGCTAAAGTAACTTGTCAATTCTGTAAGTACTCACTTTGAGTCACTTGAAAAGTCATCTTTGGATAAGGTTCAAAAGGAATTTGATGCTAAAAGGTTTAATAGATTGAAGGGGATGATTGCTAATGATAAATATTTGTTAGCTACCTATGTAAAGAATATTCAAAGTGCATTATCTGAAGGTGGAAACATTTATAAGTCATTCTTATCATTGTCAAAGTTCACTAAAGACACTAAAAATAAAATGAAGGAATATAAGAAACAGTTAGTAGATATTTCTCAAGCATTTGATCCTCTAACTGTTTCTATGAATAAGCAAGAAGGTCAAGTCATATCCCTTCTTGACAAGATTAAAATTTTGAAGCAATATGAGAGCTTAGAGGACTAATTGGTCTTAAGATGGAGACAATGCTTAGTGCATTGAAAGAAGCACAAGATGCTATGGTTGTCAATGATCCGACAAACCTTGAGTCATTAGAGATGCAATTCTATCTATTATATGGTCACATGAATATTTTGGAGAGTCTCAAAAAGGGTTGGGACACTAGTTTGATCTTGTTGAAGAGTAATTTTGTAGACATATTTAAGTTTATGTAAGTTGTAGAAGCATGTTTGTACATATACAGTTTATTCATAGCAATTTTGTTTGATTTTTGGTATGTGAATTTCCCACCTTTTCCATTGATGTCAAAGGGGGAGAGTGGGACAGTGAAAAATGTTATAATCATCTTAGGGGGAGTTGTGTTTTGAAGCTTTGAAGGTTTGTAGTGTAATTCATGTTGGTACTGATCCATCACTTAGTAATTTTTCACTAAGTGTTTCCATCAATGCCAAAGGGGGAGATTGTTGGAAAGAGACACTGCACAAGTCATCTGGTGTTGTCATTTACGACAACCCTAGCCAGTGATTCAATCCTCATGTCAATATTTGTTCGTACTGGAAGTTAGATTGAAGTTTTGTGTTAATTGTCAAAGTTAGAAAAAAACATCTGACATAATTGTGTTCATTGATTCATATTCAAATTTTTTGTTATGATTTTGTGTTGTGGATCTTAGGGAAGATATTTTGATGTATGAACTATGTTATCTTTGAATATTAGAGCCTTGTATAGATTGGTGTGCAATTTAGAAGATCCGGTTGATTGATTTTCTGTTTAACAGTGCAAGAAGGATGACTTGATGATTGTAGTGTGTTGTGGATCTTCGAGGTGAATTTTTTTGAAGTGTTTTCATGTTCGAGGATATTGTTTTGGGTCCTCACTATGTTGTGGCTATCTTTGGTTGGTGTGCATTGAAAATTATTTGTGGATTGAGTCGACAGTTTGTAAATATTTTATATTTTGTTGAAGCTAACATGTGGTTGATTAAATCTTTAGTTGTAGTTATATATAAGCGATCATTTATATCACTTTATAGTGTGTTAGTGTGTTTTGTGATGAGATGCGAAAGTCAGAAGGATTGTAGAGCAATTGTGCACAGTTTCACTTGTCTAGAAAAGGATTTTTGATCCAAATTAAAGCAGTAGAGTAGAAGAGCAGAATCAGACAAAAGGTCAAGAATGTGATTGATGTGCTTAACTGAAACTGAAATCAGGCATTAGCAGATGCTATTCTCTCCGTTCAAATATTTTGGGTGTAATCCAAATTATTTTGTAAGATAGTGAGTCTTCTTTTGTATCTGAGCAGTGAGCTCTAGGCAGTGTGCCTGAATGCATGTGCATTCAATTTTTGTAAATAATTATATTTGAGTATACTCATATTGTGGATTGACCTCCATTGTGGTTTTTCCCCTAACAGGGTTTCCACATAAAAAAATCCTTGTGTTCTGGTGTTGTGGTTGATTGCTTTTTGTTGTATTTTTCTCTTGGTTCAGTGCTATAAGTGGTTTAAAGATTAGGTTAATAAAGTTAAATTTTGCAGAACACTGATTCACCCCCCCTCTTATTTTTCCTTGATTCCAACATTTCCCTAATGGATTGTGGCTTCTAGTTGGAATGGCATGATAGTATTTGGGTTTCAAGAAAATGAATAGGATGTTATTTGAAATGAAAAGCACTCAGAAGTGACCCATAGTCATGGCCATTTGGGGTTTTAAACCATAGAAATAAAAAAGCTAAGGTGCAAGGAGCTTTTCTCTTCATGGGTCGAGCTCTAGTGCAAGGTTCTTCTACACCAATGCAAGAAAAAAATATACAGAAGAGAAACAATGAATGAAAGGCTTGGATTTTGAGTAACCCAACAACTTTAAACACATGTAGAACAAGACAATAGCCATGATTGAAGAATTTATTTTTTCCTCACATACATTAAAACCCACTTGGGGTTTGAATAGGGAGGAAAAAATGAAAAAGTAAATAGAGAGATTCAAGCTTTTTAAGTTTTGAAATAGAAGAAAATGCATAAAGAAAACTGTAGTAGCCATGGCCAGAATCCTTTTTGAAAAACATTTAGAGAGCATGAGATCTTTAGAATCCATTGAAGGGAGCAAACATAAAGAGAATATATTTATATTTTTTGCAATGGAGCTCGAGCTGGAGCCCTTTTACCTTTAGAGAATCAAATTAAAATACATGGAAATACAAGATTCTTACACTTATAGAAGCTCAGGATGAGCATTTTATTAACAGATAATGAAAGAAAATGGTGCAGTTTTTTCTATAGAAGATAGTTTACCATGCTTGACCATATTGAATATGCAAGTTTCCGTCATCAAAAGCTTCAGTTGAACTCTCCACAGAGCTCTAGGTAAACCATGGTGGCACCTTGAAAGAATGTGTGAAGTTTCCAAAAAAGCAAAGCACAAAATGAAATGAATTGTTTAGGTTTGGCTGCAATTTTTGTTTTAGGGTTTCTAAACCCTAAATGTGTGTCAATAAGTTAAAGGAATTTTTTTCCTTTCTTTTTTATCATTTACAAATGAAAACTAATACCTTCACTTCATATTCATGTCCCTAGTGAACTTATTTTTTTCCTTTGTGTGTGCCAAATATCAAGGTCTTTCAAGATTTATATTTTGCATTCAATTTCCCACATGATCGAACTACTTATAATTTTGGCATTTTTTTGAAATGTAAAGTACTTTTTCAAGTAATGTTTTTTTTATAAATCACTTGATCAAAGTTACTATTTAAAAAACAAAAGTAAAGTGTTATGCCTTGTAAATGAATTGAGAGCATATAGTTGGGAATTTATGTTGTGCAAGAATATAGGAGTGGTTAAAGCAGTTGGTCAAACATGTGGATAGCATATAGGAGTTTTTACTCACTTTGTTGGAGGTTATGAGAGCATCTAAGGGGTGGTTTTGCATGCCTTAATGTTTGGCATGGTCAAACTTTTCTTTTTCCACACATGGGAGCTCTTTTGGAGGAGATTTAGTTGCTAGATTCTTGGATTTTTGGGGGCGTCCAACCCAAAGAAGTTTCTAGTTCCTTCTTTGGTGCAACTACTTGGGAGTTTATGATATAGTCACTTGTGTGACTCATTTGTACTTAGTTCTTACTTGTTATTTTTCTTCTCTCTAACTTTTGTGAGTCCTTTGGAGAAAATATAGTGTTTTGTAACTCATTTTGACATGAAATATAGTAAAGGCCTTGGATATAATTGACTTGAAGTTTTTCCTACTTGTTCTTTGCATTATTGTTTGCATTCAAGTGATTGATCAAGTTATTTGTGAGGTATTGTTCATTTCCTTATAACTTTGTCTCAGATTTTAACACCTTTATGCAAACGTATGTTAATGTAGGTTGCAAACTGTGTGAAAAATGAAAATGAATTTTAGTGGTGGAGTTATCTTCTTCCTAGGAGTTTGAGCATTAGGACCTCTTTGTGAAACACTTATGCAAAGGCATGCACTATTAAGTTGTGAAAGTTTATTTTTTCATTGTGGTCAAGTGTTTATAGACTGAATTTTTATGTCCTAGTTAGTTTGGTGTATCACCTTTTAATTTCATTATCAGTTTTTCAATTTATATTTTATCTCTCCCTTTTCCTTGATAGAGTAGTAGAATAGCTTAGATAGGTGATAATTATATAGGAAGCCAACCTTCTCTGGAGGTTGATCCCTGTTTTCAAAGCCCACACTTTGAGAGGTCTTCCAATATTTCACTGAGTGGTTGAATAAGGTTCAACATAGTGTGCACATTCAAGTGATAATAGTCTTGTTAGTTAATACTAAGATAGAAAGGCTCCTAAAAGCTAGTTTTATTGATCCCTTTAGCTAATTGTTGATGGGTGTTTTTGCACCTTCTCAACACAGGTAATTCCTAAGTGCATCACCTCTCTTGAAAGAAAGTTTCCTACAAGCAAATTACACAAAAATATCCCAAGGTCTCTCAAATATCGGGTCATGACTTGCTTGGAATATCTCAATTGGTGCATGTGATTTGCTGGTAATCATAGGGCAACCTTGCGTATGCTGAGTTGAAGGGAGATTGGTTCCTCAAATGGAGTTCCTAAGATTCTGAAGGTGAAGGGAAATTGCTGCAAGTTCAAAACAACAGTCTAAAACTCCACTCTTGTCATCAGATTTGGCTTTGCAATGATGCTAGAACTTTTCCTATTACTATTTCAAAGAAAATTCAAAAGGGAAGGGAAAGGAGGAAGTTCCTAGATCTGCAACTACCAATGAATAGTGACAATGGAGGATACTATAGTGGACAACCTTCCTAAAACTAAATTCCACTTAACCAAATTAGCTAACAGTATCATGAAACTAGTGCTATCTTGTAAGGTCTGTATATTTTCAACTGTTCATTCACCATAAAGTATAAATGAAAAATGAATTTTAAGTGCAAAAAAAATCTATGTTCAAACTAGCTTTACACTGCTATTTATCATCAACAAATAGCAAAAAGCATGAGCAAGGAAGGGCATCAACACAATAGTATTCTTCAACATCAATGAACAAAATTCACTAAATGACTAAAAGCATGTAAAATACATAGAACAAAAAATTAAATCTACTCAAATCTATCAACTATGAGGAGATGAATCATGAAACATGAAGGAAACTCAAGAATACACCAAAACCAATGAATTTCTATTATAATTTTAGCAACATCTATTTACAACTACTCAACTCTCTCTTTGAAAATGAGAGGAGACCCCCTATTTATATTTTTCAAAAAGAAAAATGAATGGCCAAGATTCACTACAAATTAGGGTTTCACGTACCCCCAATATTTTATAGTTTAAAAATACATTTCTTGTCTTTTCCCTATTTTGTCCTCTAGTGCCTTGTTACTATAGCACTTTTTTCTTCTAGCTGATTGCTCTTTTGTTGTAGTTACACTGTGAGGAACTCATTATCTATAACTGACTTTCCTTGATTTTTGTAGATAGTGGCGTATTCCATGAATTTACCCATCAGCTCCTGAAGTTTGTCCCACTCTATTATATCTGATTGGAGCACTTGGAAGGATAGTTTCTTGGATTTTCCTATGATCAATTCCCAATTCTTTGTACACTTAGGCTTATTGTTGATGACCTATTTTGATTGGGTGAAGGCTCAGGCATAAAAATCCATAAAGTTTGACGTTAGTGAGTCTGTAGCCCAATTCTCAATTTTCTTATGAAAATATGGCCTAATCTTCTCAGGGTCTAGCTTGACAATAGGAATGTCATAATCCATCATGAGCTTTAGATATTCCTCACAATTTGTCGTATGTTCTTTGACCCACTCTAGGTCGAGCTCTACTTCATGGAGCACCTGCTCCAAGACTTCTCTTCTATGGTCTAGGCCCATTTTCCATGTCTCGATGAGCCAATGATCATCTTTCACTATGGCCAACTCCTTCTCCCAGGTTCTCTCGGGCATCTTGAGGATAGCCTCAAGTTTAGGATATGTAATCATGTATAGCTTAGGGAAGTTATTACAAATTCTTTCAGTTCCCTCGAGTTGCTTTTGCACTTCACAGAACTTTTTGGTTGTCCGTACGGAATGGACAATGCCCATATCACCACTATAGATTACTCACCGGAACCACTCTTCAATAGCTTTAGTCCATCTCTTTCTCCTCTCTAACTTGCTTATGTGTTCTTTGGAAAGCAGCAGAGGCAAGGATGATGATGTGGTGGATAGCTCCTTAGTAGAAGACCATTGTTGTATGTAGGTAGTGAGGTTTGCCACTTGTTCCTTCAACTCCTCCTTGGAGGATTAATACTTGTTCATTTGATGAACAATGGTGGCAACTAATCCCTAGAGATGACTGATCTTTTTCTCCCTCATAGTAGTACCCAGGTCGATGGTGGAGATATTATAGTAACTCCTTCTCCCTTTTCCAATAATGGAGTAGAAATTTGTATTGTCCTCGATCCAGATGCATCCATTGTGATGTGGGATTGGACCCTTGGCTTCTTTTCTTTTTTTGCTCCTATTTGAGCTTGTGCTAGGATAGCCTCTAGCCTTTCCTTAGGGTCCATGAGAATGGGGGTCTTCTTCTATAGTTGTTTCTCTAACCAGTCAAGCATTTGAGATCTCTCCTTTGGTAATTCATGATCACGTTATTCTCTTAGAGTGTGTTGGATCTCCCTCTCCTGATGATCCGAAGCTTCCTACTCTATTTTCTCTTCTTCTTCTTCTTCTTCATCTGAGTCCTAGATGAATATGGTCATTTCTTTGAATAGCCTAGTAGTAGGTACATTTTCCTTAGGGATGTCCTCTCCCTCAAGAGCCTTTTCTTCTTCATTCCCGAGCTTTGTATGATGTTCGGCCTCAGGGCTCTTTTTCATTTCAGCCTCTTCTTCAAGCTTATCTTCTTGTTCAGCTTCAATTTATTTCTCTCCTTCCTCCTTAGGGGGTATTTCTTCTCCTTGATCAGGGCCTTCATATTTTCCTTTTACTAGAGGCTCTATAGATATTTCCATGTCATCATCAGTTTCCTCCTTTTCTTCAGAAGACCACCTCTCAACTTCCTCCTTGACATCCTTGAGTTGTTTAGACAACTCTTCCTCGAGCTCTTGATTGGAGGACTCTACTAAATACTTGGCACCGAGGTCTTCAACATATTATTTTGAGGATTGTGAGCCTTATTCTTTATATACCACCTCATCTATGGTCACCTTTTGATGTTCTGGATGCTCATGGTAGTCATCCCTGAAGGGATCTTCAAGTTCCTCCTCTATCTCTTTAGCAACTTCCCTCTATTGTCTCTCCATTTCCTCCGAGATCTGTATGGTGTCCTCCATCTTTGGTGGTTCTATCAAAGGGGGGATAGGGAGACCAACTACAACTTGAGCCATAGTAGCCTAGAAAATAGGGTTCATCAGTACTCCACAGAGCTCCATGGGTATATTTTTCATGTGTCAGGCAAGGGCATCTAGTAGAGTAAGAGTGGGCATGGTAACCGTGGTTTTCGAAGGGATGGTAGTTGAGGGAGACATTGAGGAGGATGAGAGTGGCAAGGTTGTAGTGGATGAGGAGTCTTGCACCAAAGTTGGGACAATCAATGAGGTGGAGGCAAGGTGGAATGAGATGTCCACCGTAAGCAAAGAGGAAGCAAGCAATGCTTGAGATGTAGGAGGAGTAGTAGTAGCAGTGGTTGTGATGGCAAGAGTGGAGGCAACAAGCGATGACATTGGTCGCTCGGCCTCTTCTTCTTCTCTTTCATGCAATGGGTCTTCTTTAATTGTGCGCATTTCAAAGAATCCACCCACCTTCTTTGTCTTCTTCAAAGTTTCACCTTCTGAAGCCTTCCTCAAATACACTTTATGTTTTCGTTGGCACTTTGATACTTCTTTTCTCTTCCTTGAGCTAGTGGCTAGAGGAGATTTTGGGCATCTTCAGTTGGTGCAGCAGTAGTTCCACTATCTGTTTCACTCTCAAGCTCATCCTTGAGCTCGCCGTATATTAATATAGCTCCTTGGAGCTTCAATTGAGCAATCTGTGCATTGATCCATTGCCTCGTTCTATGCTCTATTGGCTTTGTCAGAATATAGAGGTCGTTGAGCTCTTCCTCATTCCAGTCAATTAGGGGCAATGATAGGTTAGCAACAACATCAAACCTTAGATCTATGACAGTGTTTTCATCTTCTACAATTTGATTTGGTACCGAGAATAGTTTGACTATTTTTGTGAAGTAGGTGGTCATACACATATAATGTCTCATGTGTACCTCCTTGTCATCCCGGTAGTTAGCCCAAAAATCTTCACTACTATGCAAGTGGGCATATTTCCTTCCAATGAACTTCTTTAACTTGTCATATGGATCCATACTCAGCCGAGCAATGTGGAGCCCCATATTATATTCAATGATCTCCTTCTTTGAATATTCAACACATTAAGCAGTCACAAGGGCATACATTCCCTATCTGAACGTGAGGGGATACAATATTTCTGCTCGATGTTTTCTACTAAGGAGAGTATGGGAATTTTGCAACATTCCTTGAAACCTCTAGCAAGATTAGCCAGTCATTTGGATACCGGGGCAACTTGTATGGCCTCTCAGAGAAGCCTTCTATTCAAATGTAGGTGAACTTGGGGATCTATATGAACAAGAATCCAAACTAGTGAATGAATGTCCAGACACTATGCGTGACTCTTCTCTCAAAATCCCCTCTAAGAAATATGATAATATGCCCGATAAAGGCATCGTTCACCCTGCCATAGTCTTTCTTGAAATTCTGGTATTGGAGTTGGGAATGCCTGTCGTATACTTTCAGCTCTCTTATTGAAGTTGGGCTCTATGTGACAAATAAACGTTTTTTATGGAATGGGTTGGCCAGAAGATATACCAAATAAGAAGTCATATAGAATTGGGATGTCTTCTTGATCACCATGAACTGCTCATGCAAGTTGTTACTAATCATTCTAGCCCAGTTAAACTTGGTCTTTCCTCTTATGATCTCCTCTATGAAGTAAAACATCTAGTCTTAGAAGTATGCTATGGTGGGGATGCCCATGAATTTGCTCAACAAGGTCACCAAATCGTGATAGTCCTCATAAAAGTTGCTTATGAATAACTCAAGTAGGGAACCTTGTTAGCGCTCCCCCTTTTCTCTTTTAACCAATATTGGTTGATTAGCTTTTTGCATTTTAGGGGGTCAACCTTCCACATACTTTCTGCATATTCCTTTGTTGTTTCCTCCATAGGGTCAAAGGTAGGGATGTGAAATGTTTTCTCTATGAACCTGGCAGATAGGTTAGCCAACACTTTACCATCAAGATTAATGATCCTTCTACTTTTTTCTTGATAAGCTTCTCGACAATCCATTACCAATTTTGGAGCCACAAGAGCTGGCGGGAAACTGGCTACCTTGGCCAAACCACTCTTTTTTATTTTCCTTGTGTTATCTATAGTGGGTTTGGTGATGACCCTCTGTCTGAATTCCTCCATGTCAACATGGCCGAGTTTGGTATTTGATATCGTGTCCCACATAGATATGACCTTGGAGGTGATTTCCACCCCGTGGAACTCATACTTCATCTGGTCTTTATCTTCTTTCCCTCTTGGGACCTTGGTAGTCTTCTTCCCCTTGTATTTCTCTGTAGATGCCCCTGATGGTCCTACAGATGATTCCATAAATCCTGCAAGCAAAGGTGCATTAAGCATATTCATTTGTAAAATGAGGGGAATGTTAGCAAAATCCTACAAAAAAACTATTAGATCAAGTAATTCATCTTCTGAAGATCATAACATTCATCAAAATCATCATCTGACTCTCATTTGGGGAAGATAGGGCAATGTAGGCCTAGGGATGTGGGTTTCCCTGGGCTGGTAGCCATTTTAGAGATGGCAGTAGGAAGACGATGAAGAGGGCACGACGACCCGCATGCAGCCACCCGCATCAAGATTTTTGTTCTATAACTGGGGCCCACCAAGATGCTAAGGTGTTTGGGGACACAAGTCCATCATTCATGAATTCCTAGAGGTGCTTGTTCAACTACTTCTCATGTAGGTCAAATAGGGTTCGGAGGCAAGTGGTGTCTCAATCATTTGGAGTTTCGTCATTTGGAATGGCCCTGACATGACAAAATCTTGCAACCAGAATCTTGCATTGTAGGACCCACAGGCAAGAAGGACGACACCATTTTAGCTTCAAAGTTTAAGTCCTTCAGAATGGTATGAGTAGGAACCTGTGGGATGCCATTAGGTGGCGGCTATATGGATCAGCCAAGATAGGACAATGGTCCACATT
Organism: Sequoia sempervirens; assembly: GCA_007258455.2. NCBI lineage: Eukaryota > Viridiplantae > Streptophyta > Pinopsida > Cupressales > Cupressaceae > Sequoia > Sequoia sempervirens. Next base: position 331,014 of record VDFB02359338.1, read on the forward strand.
GCTAAGTCCATATTAGCTTTTACTTAGTCAATTTCGCTTTCTAGGGCTAAAGGGGAGATGTAGGCTACATGGTTCGCAATGCAGACAGATGGGTCCTCACGGTCATTTCGCGATGGTAGAGGGAAAGTGGTGCCCCACAATGGGTGACCCGCATAGGTGGGTCTACAAAAGATCCTGGTATTAATCACTAGAGAGTAGGATGGTGGAGATGGGTTTGGGCCCCGTAGGGCGGGTGGCTGTATATGCATAAAATTGGTCATGTCTGATTAATCCTGGCATTTAATTAAATATTTATTATTTAATTAATTTCTCTAAAGTCATCTACATATGATTAAATTTAATTAATTTAATTATATTGTTCATTCAATTTATTTTGTTGTCATGATTAAATAAATCAATTTTTATTTAATTATTGCAAATTCATATGTCTACTTGATTAATTAAATAAATACACTTCATTTATTTTAATCAATTATCACTTTTTGAATTTAATTAAGTATTTTTTATTTAATTAAATTTAAATATTTCTTTTCAAATCTTTCTTCTAATTAATTAAATATTTTATTTAATTAATTTCATTTACATGTCATTTCTTAAAAAGTTTAATTAAATATCTTCCATATCTTTTCAAAATCATAATTAAATATTTTATTTAATTATGAAATCTTCCATTATTCTTCAAATCTAGGGTAAATATTCTATTTTAAGAAAAATCTCCGTGTCACCCATAAATGAATAATTGAATTTAATAATTCATTATTTATCTTCTTCGAAATATTTCCATAATCTCATAAAAAGATGATTTTTACAATTCATCTTTATCATCTCATCTTATCTCTTTTTCGAAAAAGGAAACAAAGCTTGTTTTTTGTTTTCTTCTATTTTTCTCTCCAATCTTATCCATCTTCAACTGTTCGATCTGTCAGGAATTTTCACAGTCGTTGATCACATCAGCCAATCAGAATCTTTCAAAAACTCTATAAATATCACTGCCAATCCAAGCATTGAGGCTAATTAGAGATTACTTGCATTTTAGCATTATAGCATTTTAACACCTTAGCATTATCATTATCAACTTTTAGTATTCATAGCATTATCGTAATCTTTCATTTTATCAATCATGTCTTAGCATAGTATTGCATGCATTCATATTAAATCTCGTTCTCTAGGAGGACCGTTTGTTGAGCCTAGCCCAAGGATCTGAGAGCCAACTGGAATCAACAAAAACACTGGAGATAGAGGACGATAGGACGACATCAATAACAAAATACTAAGTTTGCATCTCTATTATTTTAATAGTCTGTTTTTGATATAATGTCTTATCGGTGTGTTTGATTTATTTGTTTTAATTTGCATTTATCACACTCTAAAATCGACCACACATTTCTTGCGCCCATCGTGGGGCCTTGCCATATTTTTAACGTCTATTTGCAGGTTTTTGATAGGATTTTGCATTCTAGAATTTGGGTTTTCAACCAAAAAAAATTTGTTTTAGCCCATCCAAGGGTTTTTGCGGCGCATATAGGGTTTTTTTTGGCACTTTTGCAGGTCTTCTGGCACATCTAGGAACTGTTTCAGCGCATTTAGGGAACAAAATGACACTTATAAGTAACAGAATGACACATATACTCTGCTCAGTTTACTAAAAATTATGCAAAATTTTTACTGCATTTTATTCTAGTGCATTGAAGATTTCTTTTAGCGCATTTAGGACTTTCTGCAACACTTATAGGATCTGTTTTAGCGCATTTACTTGTTTTTGTGGCACATATAGGGAATATTTTAGCGTATATAGGTTGTAATTAAACAAATTTCTAAGTCTAACGCCTTCCGTAGAAAAAATATTTTTCTAATTTAAAAAGAACCAATCTAGGGTAGTCACATCCAGTTTTTAAAAAGAAGCAACCCTAGGGTAGACATGGATTTAAAATGAAGCAATATAGGATAGTCACCACACAATGATTTTGCTGTTAAAATTGAACAACTTGTTTTTGTGAAGCAACATCTTCACTTAGATTAGATCACTGTGATTTGGGATTTTAAAAAGAACATTGTCTATTATGTTTGTTGCAATAGGTCTATGCTCTCCCCTTAACTGGGTGACCAAAATACCAGACTTTCCTTTTACATTCATGCAATTTCAATGTTTTATTACGTCCTTGAGAAGGCCTGCTCTTGTGGGAAAAAGTACTCACCTAAGAGGAATGACCTAAGTGGGAACAACTAAAGCCAAGTTTTCCAACCCACTATAATCAAAAGCGAATTCAGGGAAAGTCTGCAATTTGACGGTAGTGTGCAAGATAACCATTCCCAAAGCCTTTGTTCTAAAGGTTGGGAGGTCTTCTGAGGGAGTTTATTATTGCCGCACATAATGAAAACCCTTACTATGAACCTAGTGTAGTATCTCATCGTGTCAGTTTCCGAACATCATAATAATCATAGTGCAAGGGGAGGGAAGAATCTTCCCCTAAGATACTCACCATATAACTACCAAGGACCGTTTGCTCAGGGGATCCGGTATCCACTTCTGTCACTCTGAGTACGCGCTTGGAAAAGACAAAAACACGGGCGCCCCTTTGGGGGTGACACGACTGTGTGAGTCAACGCAGTTTTAAGATGTGGGTTGTTGATTATTATGATGACCTACTTGAGTACTAAGAGTGAGTCTATTTGAATTGTCTTTTATGTGTCAAACCTGTGAAAACACTTTTTGAAATATTTTTTTGAGCATACACTTGATGTTTAGTAAAGGGCTTAAGAACAACTATTTTTAGAGTGTTTGTTGTGTTTTCAATCACACTAATTCAGATACAAGATCATCCAAAATGAACATGTCAAATTTTAGCTGAAACTACTCACAAACTGTTCAAAAAATTACCGTGTAAAACTGTTTTAGCGAATATAGGGTATATTCTAGTGCATATGAGGTCTATTCTAGCACATTCACTAGTTAGTCCAGCGCTTTTAGATTATGTTTTAGCGCATTGCGCGTTTTAGCGCATACACTGGATATTCTAAAAAAAAAAAGTTTTTGGGTCACTGTCACAACATCTTTTCTATAGCACATATAGGACACAAAGTAGTGCATCTAAGACATATTGTAGCGCATTTGACCATTTCTCTGGTGCATATACCTATTTTTGCAGCACATACAAGGAACAGAGTAGTGCATCTTTCACTTTTCCCAAATCATTGTTTTTGACAGATCTGAGTCCAGTAGCATATCAAAATTTCTCCCATGCTTAGGGAGTGGAAATCTACCAAAATTTTCAAGAAATCAATTGCCAATAGAATCAAGAAACCCAAAAAACCTGTAGGTTACAAGAAAACCTTACAACGAAGAAAGTTTTTATACAAGAGTCGAAACGTCTTGCTCCATTACCGCAAATTTCTCCATAGGTACCAAGATTTTTTTAGGGGATTTACTGATGAGTACACTCTAGATCCTTTAGATTCATGAGATTATTTTTAGAGACAAGCTCTATCACAATGACACAATCACAATCAACCTCTTGAGTTCAATTATATACCACAACCTTCTATTGAATATCAAACACATCCCATTCAAATCCTTCAGTGAATTAGGCTATACTTATCATTCTTCAAAAATAGGGATCAAAATCTTAAAAGGTGCACCTTTGAAACAAATTTTTGATTTTTTTGATTCAACTTCCCGAACAGGATTCTGATATCCTTTATCATTGGAAGCCACAATCAAGAATTAGGAACATCTTTTGATCATATCATAATATTTTCATCTTATCAGATCAAAATATCATCATTTGTGCATTTATCAAATTGTGATCTAAGTCTAGAAGAACGTTTCAAAATCGTATGCCTATTTTTACAAGATCTCAATATAATAAGCTGAAAGAGGATATTCAACAAGAAGGTCATACTCGAAGAACTCAAGAAGAGGGTGAGACTAGTAATACCCTTTATAGTGTGAGTCATAATCCCCTTTTTAAAGATAACATGGGTGAAAGAGAAAAGAATCCATTCCCTTTCAATAGGGATGGGAGCAAAACTCCTGTGGAGAGTGATGATGAATGGGATGAAGAAAATCTTAGAGAGGTTGAACAAGATCCCAAATTTCACAAAGCCTTAGAAAATATTTTGGAGCGCAATAAAGAAAAATATTTCTTGTATCTAGCTGACAAAGGAGCTAAATTGCCCTATGATTTTGATACTGAGAACATAAAGAGTAATCCTGATGAAACACCCTTGTCTAATCTTAATGCCTTGACTCAACAAGTTAAAGCACTACAAGGACAAATTAAAGATCTACAAGGGGGAGCCACAACAAAGACATACGCTCTTGACGACATCTATCCTTATCCTTTTGACAAATGCCTCAACATGATCCCCTTTCCCAAACATTGTGAAATCACAAAGTTCGATCATTACAATGGGAAATACGATCCAATCAATCATATTAAGGACTTCTGAAATATGTGTTTGTTTCCTAGAAGTCTTGGAGGCCAATCTATGGAATGGCTATCAAAAATCACACTGCCCGTCAAGACATTTGAGGAATTAATTAAAGAGTTCATATCACAATATTCCTACAACATACAACATCGAATAACCATGATTGATCTCTGCAAGGCTAAACAGAAACCTGGTGAACCATTCATTACATTTCTTCAGAGATGGAGAAGATTGTTCGCTAGATATCCATGCCACGTTTCTGAAAAGGAAAAGATCACCACTTTCATAAAAAATTTAGATCAAGAGATGAGCTATCGTCTTAATCTTCATTGTCCTCCCTCTTTTCAAAAATTGATTGAAAATGCCATCACCATTGAAAGTGCCTTGGTTCAGAGAGGGATAATCAAACTTGATAAGGACAATCCTAGCTCATCAAATCACAACAATGACAAATCTAAGTTTTGGACTCATAACAAAAATGTAGTAAATGATGGTGTCGTAGATGCAAATCATGTCTCGACTAAGCCGTTTGTTCTTAGTGCTCCAAATGCTCCTCGCAACAATAACTATAACAACATCAACTCGGTCACAAATCAAGGAAACAATCCTCCTCCTCCAAGGAATAACGTGAGTCAAAATTTTACTCCCAACCAAGGGAATTCCAACAATCAAGGTTACCGTGGAAACAATAACAACAACAATGTCTTAGGAAGTACCTCGAACACAAATCCACAACGATCTTCATTCTTCTCTAGCAGAAGAACTTTTACTCCACTGGGTCAATCTCTAGAATCTTCCCTTAAAGAGTTGATGGAAAAGAATGTTATCACCCTACCACCTCAACAAAATTTTGAACCCAGTGTGAAGCCTCCATCATGGAATGACACATACTATTGCGAGTATCATCGGTGCAAGGGCCATTGCACAAATAATGGTCAAGCCTTGAAAAATGTGATCCAAGATTTGATAGAAAATGACACCATCAAAGTAGAAGGACACCAACAATAAAATGAAGACCACCAAGCATTTTTCAATCCTTTTCCCAATTATCAAAAGGGGGAGTCTTCAGGAAAAAGTGTGAATCATATCAATGATCATATAATCAATCATATCTACACTGATGATGAACAGGTCAATGTTATTAAAGTTAAAGAAAAGATGGAATATAGAGAAGTCAATGCAACAACAAAAGCACAAGCTAAAGTTTTCCTAAAGGGCGCTTCTTCAAAAACTAATGTGCCCCTACCACAACATCAATATGTCTTAGTCAATCAACTTGGGAAAACTCCTGCTCAGATTTCTATCTTGGAACTGTTGAAGATTTCCCCAGCACACAAGAAAATTCTAGAAAAGGCCCTCATTGAAACAACTGTATCCACCGATCTGGATGTAAACCAATTTCAAGCCATGGTAGGACACTTGTCCTCACCCACATGCCTTTCATTCTGTGAAAAAGATGATGTTTCCATGACACATCCTCATAATTCATCATTATACTTAGAAGTCATGGTCCATAAGTTTCATGTTAGATGTGTACTAATAGATGGAGGTTCCGGTTTGAACATATGTACTATGAAGTTAGTTCGGGCTTTAGGATTTTTTGAGGACTCCATTGATCCCAAAAGAAAGATTACTATCAAAGCCTAAGATGATGAGGAAAGAGCATCCAAGGGTTTAATCATGCTACTAGTCAGAGTGGGACCTGTTATCAAAAATACTTTCTGTCAAGTGTTAGATCGCGATCTTGCATACAACATCTTGTTGGGTCATCCTTGGATCCACGAGATGCAAGTTTTCCCATCCACATATCATCAAAGTCTTAAGTTTCCTTATGCCGGACAAGAGATCACAATACCTACTGACAATTCAAATAGTCAAACTTGTGCCAACATCAAAGCTAGTCAAGATACTTTGGTTCCTAACAATCAAGAAGCTCCTGCTCATACTTCTCTCAAAGTTGATACACAAATCAGTCAGTTAACCAAAAGCTTTGACAAACAACTACGATTCAAGGACAATGGAGTAGGGGAGTACTCTCTCTACCTTGCGAATCTACCTATATCACCTCGGTCACATGGAAAACCCTCTATTGTACAACAATAAATATCCGTAGCATCCATGTCAACGCAACCACCAGCAGAGCCAAATACAAATTTTAATGGACGATTTATCAAAGAACAATTCCCTATGGAAGATTCTAAAGATAGGAAAGTTTTAAGTTGGCTCTATAAAGATGAATATGAAACAATTCTTAATATCAAATTACCAACTGATCAATATGGTAAAGGATATTCAATCATGCAAAAGATGGGCTATGATGGTAATGGTCCTATCAGAATGAGAAAAGAAGGAGTAGTTGAGCCTATTCACCTTCCAGGACTCATTGCAAAGGATAAAACAGGACTAGGCTATGCTACTAACTCAAAATAAAGATCACCTAAATAGTTGCATGATACTGTCCTCACATTGCAAGAAGGGTCTGATACAAGAGAAGTCTGTTTGACAACAATTCAGAATTTCATGGATAATAACTCTAACACAAATTATGGTGAATATGAATGGGACACCATCTACAATGATGAGTTTTGGAGGGACAAAAAGGTTGATGTGGTACACAAGTACTCCCAAAATCTAATCATAGGAGAAGGGTCAGGGTCCCAACCGCAAGAATTTAGACTACAAGGTGACTATGATTCTAGTGATACCGAGTCAGATTTAATCAAACAAGATTATCATGATAACAATACCATCATTGATTTGCATCATACCTCAGATCCTATAGACAACTCCATTATGACCTTAACCATGGCCAATCTCATATAACCCAATGACCCACTACCACTGATCCATCCCAATCTCATTTACTGGGATTCATCTGGATCTATTGATCTACCTATGTTCCCAAGTGATGAATATATCATGAACTTCCTTTCCACAGATGATGCAAATGATTGTTCCGCTAGCGATTTTTGGCACATAGTCTTTAATCAGGAGAGTGTCAAGTCTCCTAGCTACAAAAATAAAAATCAAAAAGAAAGATCTAATGGTGAAAACCAGAATCTAGCAGTATTAGATCAAACAAAAGATAAAACAAAGAGTGTATCAGATGGTGAAAACCTTTTTAAGGCACCTGATGATGGGATATTTGACACTCTCTCGAAGCATTATCATGAGCAATCACCTATCTTGATTGATCCTACCAAAGTAGTTAATCTTGAAACTTCAAAAAAACTAAAGATTCTACAGTTAGCTACATCAATGACAGATAAAGAAGTGCCAGAGTTCATGGAATTTCTCAAAACAAATCAAGTCAACTTTTCTTGGTCTTACACAGACATGCTAGATCTTGATCCTGATCTTATAATGCATCACTTGTCCATCAAACTAGGAGTTAAACCGGTGAAACAAAAACTCAGAAAGATGCATCCTCATGTTGCACTACTGGTTAAAGAATAACTGAAAAAACTCCTTGATGTGGGATTTATAAGATCAATCGACTATGCAGAATGGATCTCCAACATCGTTCCTGTATCCAAGCCTGACAAAAGTGTCAGAGTGTGCACAGATTTCAATGATCTTAATAAGGCATGTCCGAAAGATGACTTCCCTCTTCCAAGCATTGATACTATAGTAGATCTGACAGCTGACCATTCTATGTATTCACTAATGGATGGTTTTTCTAGTTACAACCAAATCAATATTGCACTTGAAGACCAGGACAAAACAACGTTCACATGTCCATGGGGGACTTACTGTTGGAATGTAATGCCTTTCGGTCTAAAGAACGCCAGGGCTACTTACCAAAGAGCTATGACTACAATTTTTCATGACATGATGCACACATTCATGGAAGATTATGTAGATTATATATTGGCAAAGTCATACACAAGAGAAGGAAATCTTGAAGTATTATCCAAAATCTTTGTGAGGTTGGAAAAGTTCAAAGTTCGCCTCAACCCTAAGAAATGTGTTTTTGGAGTCACATCTGGGAAGCTTTTGGGATACATAGTATCAACAAAAGGAATTGAAGTAGATCCTGCCAAGGTGCAAGCAATCATGGAAATGCCTCCACCAAAGAATATCAATCAATTAAGGTCATTACAAGGATGACTTCAATCTATACGAAGATTCATTGCACAACTAGTAGATAAAAGCTTACCTTTCACACATCTATTGCATAAGAATGTTCCTTTCAAATGGGATGACAAGTGTGAATTGGCCTTTCAACAAATCAAGCAGTACTTGATGAACCCACCAGTTATAGTACCACCAAATCCAGACAAACCTATAATACTATATATTGCCGCAACAAAGACATCTTTAGGGGCATTATTAGCACAAGAGGACTCTATAGGAAAAGAATGTGCAATTTATTACATAACCTGAACACTTACAGGTCATGAACTCAACTACACTTTTATCAAAAAGGCTTGCCTCGCAGTAGTCTTCGTATCACAGAATTTTTGACACTACATGTTAACTCATATAATCAATCTTGTTGCAAATATTGATCCACTCAAGTATTTGTTAAGCAAAGCTACATTGACAGGATGACTAGAAAAATGGGTGATGATCTTAAGCGAATTTGACATTCATTATGTTGATCGCAAAGCAATCAAAGGGAAAGTTATCGCTAATCAACTAGCAGAAGCACCACTACAAGCAGAACATCCCATGCACATTGACTTTCTAGATGCTGATGTCTTCATTGTAGAATCAAAGCAACCTTTGTCTTTATACTTTGATTTTTCTTTCACTCAACATGGATCGGGGGTAGGTATACTCTTTGTCACCCCTCAAGGAAACACCATTCCTTGATCATATCGGCTAGTGTTTACATGCACTAATAACATAGCCAAATATGAAGCTTTAATTACTGGACTAAAAATAACATTGGAATGGAGGATCATAGAACTACAAGTTTATGGTGACTCACATTAGTCATTAATCAAATCAATGATGATTATCAGACCAAAGATGACAAACTATTGCCATATAAGAAGATGGTTGACAATTTCAAGAAGTACTTCATAGATATCAAGTTCATATAGATTCCAAGACTTGATAACAAAGCAGTTGATGCCATGGCCATGATCACATCATTGCTACAACTCCCAAAAACTCAGGCTCGCTATGAATTTCTGGTGGAACAATCATTTTACCTACCTATGACACACCCGAAAGCCAAATAATTTTCCACTTAGTAGGATCTGATTCACCTTGGTATGGCAAGATTTATGCCTACCTAAAAGATGACATTTTACCAATTGACTTATCCCGTAACCAAAAGCACAACTTTATCCTCCAATCCTCTCACTACACCCTTATCACTGACACTCTCTATCACCACGGTCTTGATGGTACTTTACTTCGATGTCTTGAACGTGACGAATCTGGCAAAGCTTTACAAGAAGCCCATGGTGGAATTTGTGGTACTCATTCGAGTGGACTGACCTTATCCAAAAAATTGATTAGAATGGGTTACTACTGGTCGACTATGGAAGGGAATCCTTCACTTTTGTAAAGAAGTGCTCTAAATGTCAAATACATGGGAATCTCATTCATGCTCTTGCATAGGAATTACAACCATTTACACCAACCTAGCCATTCTCTCAATGGGGGTTAGATCTAGTTGGAAAAAATCATCCTTCATCATCGAATGGACACAAGTTCATCATCACAACAACATAGTACTTTACCAAGTGGATTGAGGTAGTACCTCTCACTAAGGTTATCGACAAACAAATATCATCATTCATACTCAACTATCTCATTTTTCAGTATGGCATTCCCAACTCCATTATCATAGATAATGGATGGCCATTCAAGAATTAGGATGTCGATAAACTTTGTGAAAGATTCCATATCCAACATAGATATTCAACACCTTATTATCCACAAGGGAATGGCCAAGCAGAGGCCTCGAACAAAACAATACTGAAAATCTTGAAAAAGACTATGAATGATGTAGGGAAAGATTGGCACGTTCAGCTTAACCTGCATTATGGGCCTACAGAACTAGCATCCGAACACCAACGGGAGCAACGCCATTTTCTCTTGTCTATGGAGCAGAAGCCATTTTTCCACTAGAGGTTGAGATTCCATCACTAAGGGTATCTTTAAAGGGTCTCACAACCGATGATGAATACAGAGTTTCTCGACTGCAAGAGCTAGAACTCCTTGATGAGAAGAGACAACGAGTAGCTGATCATTTGAAAGCATATCAACAGATGATGTCTCATAGCTATAATCATAGAGTCAAGCCACATACCTTTCAAGTCAGTGATCTTGTTCTGAAGGAAAACCCACAGAATCAACAAGATAGAGAGAAGAAAGGAAAATTTGAACCAAATTGGTTGGGTCTGTACTCATAGCAGTATATGGTTTAGGAGCATATAAACTATCAATGCTAGAAGGGGACCTATTCAATGAACCCATCAACAACATGCACCTGAAAAAGCATTATGTTTGAAGCAGTTATCCTCATCCAAAAAAGTCCTAAAGAAATCACAAAAAGAGTAGAAAAAATCCTGAAGAAATCACAAAAAAAATAAAATCGTCATAGGGTGAAAACCTGACAATAGGCAGTCTATTGACAAGAGAAATACAAAAAAAATCAAAAAGAAATCAAAAAAATGCAATAAAGACAAATAGTGAAAATCTGGCAAACAGACGCTATTTGTAGCTCTCCATCTATTAGTTCATGTTCTGCACTCAACTTCTCAGCCTTCATTTTCATGCATCTTTCTATCATCTTAGGGCCCTACCAGCATCATACTGTCCTCATTTTTCCTAGAGCGATAATGTCTTACCATGGCTTGATCATTGTACATATCCATTTCAACAAGTTGTGTCAATACTGGTGGCAAACGTTGACAATACTGGGGACAATCAACTTTCAAATTCTACTGAAATAGATAGAAAATGACATAGACTCAAATCATGCAAACAAACAATCAAATCCCATGAGCAGTTATCCAATCATTGATCCATATTACGATAGTTTTCAGAAAATTCATATCATGACACATATCTGGATGATCTAAAATCTGAATAATGTTTGGAATAGCAGTATTATATTTTGAACAATGGTTGTTTAATTTTTCGATATCATCTCTCTGGAGCACACTCGATGATGTACTGAACTAGAGTGGCAAGGAAATAGAATGATTTTCTTTGTCTATTGTCTTGAGGTTAACTATCAATTTGGTGCAAATATGTCATGAGACATGATTTCCAAAAACATATCATTGATGACAGTTCCACATTTGCATTAGAAAGTGGTTAGTCTTTGTCTTTTTATGCAAGCAATGCTCAGGTCATCTTGGTTCAATTATATATTGATTCTTGTGTTCACTTGCTATATCAAAAATAATGAACATTGTACTTAGGTCATCATTGGTGCTAATTTCCCCTCTAATGCTTGTACATACTTCCAACATTTTAAAAGGGCTCTATGATGATATAAGAAAGCTAACAAAAGGCTCAACAAATAGTTGGTTTCATTTAGATCAATGTACATATCTGCATACTGGATTTGCATCAGAGTTTTGAAAGGAAAAACATCAACGATTGTCATGTCTCTTTGGACTATTTGTGGAGGACATTTGGATATTGGTTTCATTGTTATCTTTTATCTTAATCACCATTTCATTCTCATTATCATATTATTCAGATTATCCTTATCATTCATTTTTTTCTATCATTTAGATTCTTTATCATTTTATATCATTCATTTATTCATTAGGTATTTTTATATCACCTTCATTTTCATATTGTCTCTCGTTTTCATATCATTACCATCTTATTTATCCTTTTCATATGCATGTCATTTTCATTTTACATAGTTGTATTCCATTTACCATCTTCATTTCATTTTATCATATCATTCCATTTTAATTTTATCATATCATTACATTTTCATATCATTTTCATCTCATTACATTACATTTTACATATCATCTCATTTCATTTCATTTCATCATCTCATATCATTTCATATCATTACATTTTATATCATATAATTATTTAATCATTTTCATATTCATCATATCATTTTATCATCATTATCATTTTCATATCCTTATTATTCATATAATTATCATTTATCATTTATCATCTCATCATATCATATCATTCCTTTTCCTCATTTCATTTCATAATTTATTTTATTTTACCATTACATTTCATTTCATTTTATCATCCCATCTTATTTCATTTCATTTTATCATCTAATCATTCTTTTTCATATTCATTACATTTCATATCATTTATTATCATCTTATCATACTTTTCATCATTATTAATCCTTTCATATCATTTATCATTCACATCTTTAATCATTTCTCATTTTCAATATCATTTTATTTATCTTTCATACAACATTTGATTCATATCACATGTCACTTCATATCATTTCCTAATTCATATCATCCTACAAATTCATGATGCATTTCATAAACACAACATCACATCATCGTCATTTATGGCATTTGAAAAATCCAAACACAAGAATTTCATACAAAAATTACATTTCCACATCATTAACAAAACATACATTCATAGCATATATCATATCATTTCAACACGTGGCATTTTTGTCATTCTCATCCACCTACATGATATCATTAGTACACATCATATTTTATCATCATTATATCATTATCATATCAAATCATCCTACAAATCATTTTAGTCAATAAATCATCAAAACTACATATCAAAATTCATATCACATAATGCGAAAATAAATGCATAACCATATGAAATCATCATATCAAAAATGCAACACATCATCAAAACTCATCGCCGTTGCATATCATTGCTCATCAAAATACATACAAATGTCCAAAAGTCTAATGAAACTGAAAAGTCTAGACAAGATATATGAGAAATGATCATAATCAATATACATGCTCCAAGAATATGAGGCACATCAATAATCCTGCATCCATCAATCAAGGATGGCTGGTAGAGCCCCCTGACGGAGCTGGTCTCAAGGATGGTGGCCTACCACTAGTCCCTACATCAGGATCCTATCGAGGCCCTATGACCCCTCTGCTCTATGTCACTGTCTGTGATCTGCTCCTGGTCCTGCTGTGGGACCGTGGGAAAGGCTCTCTGCGCTCAGGAGGACACAACTTCTTATATCAAACTCGATAGTACTCGGCCTCCCTGGCCATCTCAAATTCCTCTGCAATAGCCTCTCACAGGGATGCACTCTCCATAGTGCCCATGAGTCTCTATGCCGCACCCTCTGCCTCTACTGCCCGCCACCTAAATAAGTCTCTCTCAGCAATCAACTGGGCTACCTGTGCTTGTACCTATGCCTACGCCTGTGTCTATGACAACTATTTCTGGAGCTATGCTACGAAACCATGAGCCTGAGCCAACTAGCTCTGTAACTACACCTGCTACCCCTACAGTGTCTGAACCTGGGCCTATAACATGTCTATTTGTCCCTGATGTGATGTGGAGGCAAGACTGATCACTGTCCTCCATCCGATACCAGTCCTAGGCCTCTGCATAACCTGAAAACTACCCAAAAAGTCTAGCCTCGGTCTCACTAGCCTCTGCTCTCCACCTCTGCCCTCTCCACCATCATCCCCATCACTATCATCTGAGCTCTCCTCCTCGTCACCACTCTCCTCCTCCTCTCCCCCAATAGCTACCTGCTCACCACCCACCACATCGTCCTGTCTCCCAACTCCTTTTTGAGGTGCCACCAAAATGGGTGTCAGCTCGTCTAGATATGTAAACTGTAGAAATGGATGTGTGTGATAGTACACTGAATACTCCTTTGACATGCCGACATCCACAATATCAGGTCTTGGATCCCATACCTTAGGTTGCAATGCCATATACTCAGTATATGCGACCTGGTACGTAATGCAAGGACCCCATCTAGGCTCATCCTTGCACCGTCCGTAGTGTGCAACACCTTGAGACATACCCTATGTGAAACCAAACTGCCTCTGTACTCGCAAAGCCAAAAATCTCTTTATGATAAAAGGTGTGGGCCCTATTAGAAACTTGGGTATACCTACAAATGACATCTCCAAGGGATCTGTGTCCCATACATCACAATCGGTATACGACCTCCATATCACGACATCCATGTCATCCAAGGTCCATCTCCAATACTCCACCTTGCCCAGCTTGGGCTGGACAAGTGCAAATGAATATGCATACATATATGGCCTACTTGGCGGCCTAGCCCTCAGACAAAGCGGTCTAGTAACAACAATATGCTCCCATACCCAGATCTGGAGCAATGTGACACCACATGATAAACTCAATGAGCCTCTATATACTACCTGGTGTAGGTCATGATAAAAGTGAGCCAGCATGCAGCTCCCCCAGGCATATCTCCTTGGCTGACCCATCATCTTCTCGATGATCCTACCCCATCCAACTGATAACCCCTTTGACCAGCGATCCGAACAAAGGAAGCCTGCAATAAAAGTTCCCAACACTATAGGTAACGTCGGGTATTGATGAGGGCACAGCCCGAGACACATAAAATAAACCACAAACAAGAGAATAATTTTATTATTCAAAAAAAATGGAGCTTCTTACATGCAGAGGATCTCAAATCCCCAAGTTATACAACACATGCAAGTTACAGAAAGCTACATAATAACCCTTTCGCAATATGCGAACTTGTCCTCGAAAAGTTACCCAAAAATTAGAAGCCCGCCCATAAATAGAGCTCCTCATTAGTTTGGAGCCAAAACAACATTCAATTTTGAGTTTAGGCGGTTTGGCGCTGAAAATTTACAATATGAAGTTCAAATTTCAAAAGAGCATTTGCAATTGTATCTTCTAGAAAGTGCGCCAACTTCCCGGGGCCATAACTTTTGATCCGGGACTCCGATTCGCGAACCATTTGAACCATTGGAAAGGTCTCGATGTCAAGAACGTGCTGAAATTGGATATGCCGATTTCAGCAAGTTTTGGGGCTGATCTGGGAGCTCTAAGTGCCTCAAATCTAACTTAGAAGATTTTTAGGTGCAAATATGGGAAATTAAAACTGCAATATCTTTAAACCCAGGAACCGAAAATAAAAACCGTAAATTGGGAATTTCAGTATGACAAAAAGGGTATCCAAAAATATAAAAACAAACTAAAAACTGAGGGAATTTGAAATTATAACTATTTTTGGGTGATGCAAGATGCTCTTACACCACTCGATCCTCCTGCATTCAGGTATCCTCTGAAGTCTGCCCTCCCAATATCCTACTATATGAGCATCTCTGAAGTCCTGAGCGCATTTGCCCACCCACCTCCTGTGATCTGAGGGCAAGGGTCCCACCCACCTCCTTGTGATCATAGACAACAAGGGCACCTACTATCGGGATCCCCAAAATCCTGTATACATCTGCTGGGGTCACTATCAGCTCACCAGTCAGAAAATGAAATGTATTATGCTCAGAATGCCACCTCTCTGCTAATGTAGTTAACAGGTCCCTATTGGCCTGAATAGGAGGCATCGAAAATAATGATCCCAACCCACAACTCACTATCAGCTACACATCTGCAGGTGTCAAATTTTGAATCCTATCCCACCCCACAAGATGACGCTCTCTAATCTGGAGGTTTTTGAAAACCTCCTATTTTTAATCATCACAAAAGCAATCTATCAGGCTCATATCAATCAGACTCATATCTATCTCTAAGACTCATATCAAGTGCCCCATATTAATTAATGACCCATATTAGTGAACCATATCAAATGCTCTATCTAAGTGACTCATATCAGGACATCAATACAAAATATATCTATTTGCACATCGAATCAATCTATTCTATCATCATTTACTATTTGTTTTCTTTTTCAAGAAAGAAAATTTATCACACAATCAAATCATCATCCTATTTGTATTTCAATCACGAATGCAAATATGTTTCAATCAAATCAATCTACTATTTGTTTTCTATCGCAGAAAACAAATTTATCAAAAATTCATATCAATCATCTACTCTTTGTTTTTCATTTTTTTTTGGAAGAAAAGTTATCAACTATCTACTCTTTGTTTTCTATTTTGGGATGCAAAGTTATCAATTTATCAACATGATGACATGAAAATTTCACTATCTATTGACCAAGCAAGCAATAATTCATCATCATTTTCATCATCAAGCATTCTGTCTATTTTCCTAAAAATGCTACTCTATGGCCTAAAAGCGCTAAAACCCTAAATAAGTTACAGTTTCCCCCATATGTGCTAAAACCCCATATGCACGGTTGTGTGCCCTGAATGCGCTACATCATTTCCTCAAAGTGTAATTTCTCCAAAAGCGCTATTTCACCCCCTAGATGTGCTAAAACCCTGTAAGTGCTAATCTGCTACCTAAATGCACTAATGTACCCAATTCAACCCTGGCCTCCTAGATGCTCTACTTCATTCATTGAATGCGCTAAACTGGGAAAATCTAAAAGCGCTATTTTATGACCTATATGCGCTAAGAAAAACCTCGAATGCACTATTCAACTTCCTAAAAGCACTAAAACGGCCCATTCAAACCTCAAACCGCGCTATAATCATTCCAAAATTGACTAAAACTGAAAAATTTCAATGCACAATGGTTCGAATTGACTCACCGGTGGGCCATACACGGCTGGTCGCTGATATTGGTGGGACCGCTCGAATCTATGTCGATGAGTAGGGATCTCCATAATGCCATGTCGCTATCAGAGCAAAAGGTTCCTCCAAAGTCAAAAGTGCAAATGACTTTTCTTTTTACCTTTTTACCTTTTAAGGGTCAAACCAAGTGGGTTTTTGGTGGCATTTTTTTAATGGGGCATTTTATTTTCATCATTTATCAGGAGCTAAATCACTACGTCCCTTTCATCATCCAATTTTTTCAAACCATCAGTGATTTACCTCCCGAGGGGGAAACATCAATATCAAAAACATATCAGAGTCAGATCAAAGGCCTATCAGTTAAATTTTTCAATTAGGGGCAAAATCAAACACATCAAAAATTTCAAAAAGTAGGAATATTTTCTTTGAACAATGCGTTTCACACATCACTTCAAAGAGGGGAAAAATGTATATGCATAAAATTGGTCATGTCTGATTAATCCTGACATTTAATTAAATATTTATTATTTAATTAATTTCTCTAAAGTCCTCTACATATGATTAAATTTAATTAATTTAATTATATTGTTCATTCAATTTATTATGCTGTCATGATTAAATAAATCAATTTTTATTTAATTATTGCACATTCATATGTCTACTTGATTAATTAAATAAATACACTTCATTTATTTTAATTAATTATCACTTTTTGAATTTAATTAAGTCTTTTTTATTTAATTAAATTTAAATATTTCTTTTCAAATCTTTCTTCTAATTAATTAAATATTTTATTTAATTAATTTCATTTACATGTCATTTCTTAAAAAGTTTAATTAAATATCTTCCATATCTTTTCAAAATCATAATTAAATATTTTATTTAATTATGAAATCTTCCATTATTCTTCAAATCTGGGGTAAATATTATATTTTAAGAAAAATCTCCATGTCACCCATAAGTGAATAATTGAATTTAATAATTCATTATTTATCTTCTTCGAAATCTTTCCATAATCTCACAAAAAGATGATTTTTACAATCCATCTTTATCATCTCATCTTATCTCTTTTTCAAAAAAGGAAACAAAGCTTGTTTTTTGTTTTCTTCTATTTTTCTCTCCAATCTTATCCATCTTCAACCGTTTGATCTGTCAGGAATTTTCACAGTCATTGATCACATCAGCCAATTAGAATCTTTCGAAAACTCTATAAATATCACTGTCAATCCAAGCATTGAGGCTAATTAGAGATTACTTGCATTTTAGCATTATAGCATTTTAACATCTTAGCATTATCATTATCAACTTTTAGTATTCATAGCATTATCGTAATCTTTCATTTTATCAATCATGTCTTAGCATAGTATTGCATGCATTCATATTAAATCTTGTTCTCTACGAAGACCATTTGTTGAGCCTAGCCCAAGGATCTGAGAGCCAGCTGGAATCAACAAAAACACTGGAGATAGAGGATGATAGGATGACATCAATAACAAAATACTGAGTTTGCATCTCTATTATTTTAATATTCTATTTTTGATATAATGTCTTATTGGTGTGTTTGATTTATTTGTTTTAATATGCATTTATCACACTCTAAAATCGACCACACAGGGGCAAGTTAGGTATGGTCATTTAGCAATGGTGGTCGCAAGATGGTGGACCACAGGTGACAGTCCACTATGGAGTACCCACATCAAAAAATTAGCCAGTTTTTGAGTGATGAAGCCAGATGGAAATGAGAAAAGTGGAGCCTACAGAGTGGATTGGCAAGGGTGATCGACCATTTGGAATGGCGAGGAGGATGGGGCAGCCCATAGATGAACCCTCGTAGTGTTCCACCAACAAGGAAGTCCAACCTTAGAAAAATTTCAGGCGATTGTGAGGGCGACACAAGAAGCGGGGTCCATGAGGCGAAAGAAAGGACTGTCTTATCTGCTAATGATGGCATTAGAAATGGCGGCAATGAGGGTGAGGAGGTCTGCATCAAAATACCTACAAACGGGTTCAGTATTTCATGACTTCGATGGACTTGGAGCTGGTGAGACCCGTAGACCAGAGGGCATGTGTTGGGTGGCCATTCCAAAATGGTGAACAATGAGAAGTCGCCCACATGTAGAAGTCCATAAGAGTGGACCCGCAAAGTACTAGGGATGTGTTTTCACTTAGTTTCCTTTTTTTTCCAACAAGGCATGACGAAATGGAGGCATCCATTTGCATGTGTGAACTTGCCAAGGGCGAAGACCTTGGTCTTTTGGTTAAAGTCTAGATGGAAGGAGGAATATAGGCCGCAAGCGCATGAACGCCATGGTGAAGAATGATGAATGAGGATGCAAGTTCTGCATGGCCCTAAATGGCCAATTTTGAACAGTTTTTTAAATTTTGAAGAAATGGGTTTTGTGCAGAATTTTGTTCTTGACTAGCTACCTAAGGTTTTACAATTTTGTTACTTAAGATTTTCTTTAAATTTTGAAAGAAAATGAACTAAGGTGAACATAGCTAGGGTGGCAGTGAACTCACTTGGTAGACTCAATGAAATGCAATGGAGAAGGAACTTGAATCCATCCTTGAAGTGTTGTGGGCACGACAACAGTGAAAGAAGGTAGAGCTCTGACAAAATTTTGACCAACAGAGTGAAAATGACAAGCGGGCTCTTACTATTTATAGAAATTTTGACATTTATTACCTACATTTAATGTTGTATAATGGCTGACAAGGTTGGTGGATGCAGTTTTAAAAATGGTTGGTGGTAGGAAGGTTGAAGTTCGTGAGGTAGGTGACAATGAAAGTTTCATCATTTAGCAGATCGACAAAAGGGATGACAATGGAGGATGTAGAACCCTCCATGTAGGTGGATGCCCCGACACAGCCGCCACAAAAATGGAAAAGGAGAAATGGAATCCTTCCAAGGGTGACCTGCATGGGTGGACCAACTATTAGAGAAAGATGTCAGTCTTAAAGACCTAAGGAAAACTTCCAAGTGAGCTCCACGAAGGCAAAAGGAAAGAAAATTCAAGGGTGGTGAAACATGGCCAACTTAAGATGTTAACTTTATGACTCCTTGACCAATTGGGACTCAAAATAGGGGGCACACAAAATGAGATGAAGGAAAGAGTGACCAGGCGAAGGAAAAAATAGAGGGTCCCCATTCCAAATAGGGTGTGTGTGCTATAGGCACAAAAAATGGTGACTCTGCTAGAAGAATGCTCTTGAGCATTTTGAGGATAAAGACTCATTCAAAACCTAGAATCCCTAGTTTCACATAATAGGAGCTGGTTTCCATAAGTGAACTAAGGAACTCAAAAGAGAATGGGGATCCTTAGTTAAATTAGATCACAAGAGCATCTCAGAAGTGTGTGTGTATGGTGAGTTTGTTCCATTTTCCTAGAAACTATGAAAAATGACCATTAATCAGGCAAAGCAAGCTACATAAATTGTCTAACCCCAAAAGTAACCTAGAATTTTCTCCATTGCCAGTCAGGCATCCATAGCCCTGATGAAGTTGTCGCTATGAGCCCATGAACATTGCTCTATTGCGAGCCGAATGTCCATAGCCCTGATAGAGTTGTTCGCACACCCACACAGTTATTTTATTTTCATTACTTTCTTTCCTTTTTTATTTTTCAAATATTTCCTTTTAGTGCTCTTTCTCTTGCTCAATTGTGTAAGAATTAAAGCTTACTATGGGCTTGGAATCACAGTGGTCATTGGAGCAGACTTAAGATTTTTCACTTGCCTGGCCCTCATAACAACCATTGTATAGTGCTTTAGAAATAATTTAGTATGTGTTTTGTGCATGATATGAGATGAGTGCGAAATGATTCAACGAAGGGCTGTGTTCTAGATCAAATATGAGTTCAAATAAGGAAACCACTCCACATAAGAAATCATAAATTAATAGTTGGGAGTGAATATTTATCTAAAGAACAGAAAGAGTGGACAACAAAGTGAACTATTCGTCAAATCGAGCATGGCCACCACATCAAAAATAAAGAAACACCCTCAGCAAAACAAGATGACCAGGAGAATGAGAAAAATAGAAGCAAAGTGGGACGATGAAACAAAGGAAACCTAGACTAACCTATATACAGGTATTTACAAGGAATAGCTCAGAAGAGCTCAGGCAAGGAAATAATGCTTGAGGTGCTTCCCATTGACTAGAAATGAGACATATTCACCAGTTAGTGTCTTGAGGCAGAAAGCATTATCTCCCAATATTTTAGAGATTTGAAAGGGGCTAGGCCAGAGCTTTTCGAATTTGTTATGTCCCCCTTTCTTTTCATGAGCCTTGTCCCAACAAAGGAATAAATCAAAAATTCTAAAGGCCTTAACTTTGGCTCATTGGTTGAACCATCTTTTAACTATGCCCTGATGTTTTGTGAAATTTTCAATAGCTTAGTCATGGACTTCTTCTAAGTGGAGCAGTTTAGCTAAACAGGCTTCTCGACAGTCTCCCTCTTCATAAAAGGTGTTAACAAATTGGATGGTATGGATCCTTAAGTGGATGGGAAAGATAGGCTCCAAGCCATAGACAAAATGGAATGGGGAATCACCTAGGGAGGCCTTGTGACGAGTACGATCTGCCCAAAGAGAAAAGTGTAGCTAAGTATGCCAATCCTTAGGATTCTTATCAAGCAACTTCTTAACCACAGTGATCAAGTTTTTGTTTGTGGACTCATCTAGGCCATTGGCTTGAGGGTAGTAATTTGAAAAGAACTTAAGGGAAATACCATAATCAAAGGCCCAACTATCAAATTTGAGTGAGGAAAAGGCGGGGCCATTATCACAAAAAAGAGCATACGGGCAACCAAAAAGATTCATAATAAATTTTTTAAGGAAATTAATGACCACCTTAGTAGTGCATTGATTACATGCAATTGCTTTTGTCCATCTAGTACAATAATCAGAGGTAGTTAGAATGTATTTGTGACACACAAAGGAAGGTGGGCTTACCAAACCGATGAAGTTGAGGCCCCACTGCACAAACGGTCTTACCTCTAGAATTGGTTGCAGTGAGACAACATTTTGTTCTCTGGTTACAATAGTTTGACATACGTGGTAGGTTCAAACATGATTGTGTGCATCCTTGAATACGACAAGCCAATAGTACTCAGCCCACAGGATTTGATGAGCAATGGAAGGGCCAAATCCATGACCAGTGCCAAATTTATGATGAAATTATTTTAACACTCATGCTGCCCCTTCTTTGCCAAGGCATCTAAGGTAGACCCCTTCATGATTCCTCTTGTACAATATAGACCCCTCCATCATGTAAATATTTCTTTTTAGTTGGAGAGCATGTTTTTGAACTCCTTGTAGGTGAGACAAAAACTTATTATTTAACAGGTAGTAGACAATGTCGTCATACCACTCTCTGGGGGAGACATCTTCAAGTTGATATTACTGTACAATAAGCTCAAGCCCTGCCTCAGCTAGTTTTTTAGCTATCATATGGGTGAGGGACTTCCCTCTTACTAGCTTCATGGGTTGAATCTCCATGTCATATTCTGCAACAAGGTAACCCATTTTCCTCTTTTTTCTCCCAACTCATTCTGCATCAACAATGTTTTGATTGTTGGATTAGGAACTATGGAAAATACCTTGTTTTGTAAGATGTAATGTCTAAATTTCTTGACTCCCCTAACTAAGGAATAAGCCTGCTTCTCCACATTGTGGTATCTCAATTCTGCATCTTTTAATGGAGAACTCATGAAGGAAATTGGGTGCTACTTCCTTCATCATCCTTCTGAGTCAATATGCTGGTACGAGAATGGTCTGAAGCAAATGATTAGATGTAGAATGGCTTTAAGTAATCTGGGCTAACCAATATGGGTGCATCAACAATTTTTTTCTTGATTTCTTCAAAGGATTTATTGGCCTCCATTGTCCACTCGACTTTAGCATCCTACTTCAGCATAGCATTGAGTGGCTTGACTATCTCAATAAAGCTGGTGATGAATTTTCTGACAAAGTTTATCTTTCCAAAGAAAGATTTCAGCCCTTTCTTGCTTCCTAGAAGCTGAATCTTCAGGATAGCTTGAATACACTCAGGGTCTATTGAGACTCCTTTCTCTGAGATCACATGCCTGAGCAACTTTCCTTTAGTGACTCTGAAAATGCACTTCTTTGTATTTAGAGAAATCTTGAATTCCCCACACTTCTGAAAAACTTTGCATAGATCAATGACATGATCACCTCTCTTCTTTGAAAACACCATGAGATCATCCATGTAGATAATAATTCACTTTCCAATTAGATCTTTAAAGGCTATATCCATTGTGTGTTGGAAGGTGGCACCAATGTTGATGAGTCCAAATGACATCCTTCTATATGCAAAGGTTCCCCACTTGGTGGTGAATGTTGTCTTGTGTCTATCCTCATATTGTACCATTACCTAATTGTACCCAGAGTATCCATCTAAGAAAGAAATCATTTGAGATCTGTTGATGATTTGTAACACCTCATCCAATGAGGGCATTAGATAATTGTCATTTTTTGAGGCTTTATTTAGGTTGTAGAAGTCCACACACAATTTGATTTCCACATTCCTTTTCCTAACCAGGACCAAATTGGCCACCCACATGGAGTTCCTGATTGGGAAGATAATTCTAGCGGATAGTAGCTTTTGGACCTCCTTATAGATAATGGGTTCCAATAATACATTGATGGGATATTGTCACTGTCGAAATGGTCTCACGTCTGGCTTGAGAGGAATGGTGTGTGCGATGATTGATGTCTCGTATGTTTTCAAATCTTCATAGCTCCAAGCAACCACATCATGGTACTTTCATAAGGCATCAAGGATCCCTTTCTTCTCCTTTAGTGTGCACACTTTACCAATGAATACATTTTTAACCTCCTCAACTATTCCAAGGTTATGATTGGCACACTGATTATTAATGAAATCCTTCTTTGCTTGTTGATCCTGGTCTTTGATTTGATCTAGATCAAATATACACTCAAATTGGACAATACCTCTAGGAATCATGTTGGTATTCAGGTTAATGAGTCCTTCTATATCCAATTTAGCTTCTTCAAGCTTGACCTCATCAATTATTTGGGTTACAAATACATCAAAGCTGGTGATGAAGTCTAAGATGTGCTTGTCATCATTGAATACTTGAAAATTGGTAACATTGTCTAGCATCGACGAAGTGGAAGTAAGCTCAACAGTGAATTTCTTCAAGCCAGAAAAAGAAACGGGTTGTAGTGTGTTGGATTCCTGAGCTAACACATCAGTAGTGTGATTCTGGGAGTGAGGGATCAGTTGAATATTAAATGCATCTAAGCTCTCTAAAAGATCCCAAACCCTATGCCTATAATTTTCTATCCTTTTGTCATGGCAGGAATGCACCTTCCTGACCTATTTGACCACTAACTTTGAGTCGCCAAATACTTGTAGCATTTTGACCCTTTTCCTTAGGGCCATCAAAAGACCATGGACTAGTGCTTCATACTTTGCTACATTATTTGTACAAAAAAAATGAAGCCTATGAGCAGAAAATTAGGTCTTACCTGTGGGGCTGATGAGCTCAAACCCAACTCCTGATCCTTATTTGGACTTAGATCCATCAAAGCACAATGTCCAAACTTGGAGGATTCTTTAATTTTAGGGCTAATCATACATGCATCTTTCTTTGGCTACACATTTGTACCTATAATTTATGGGGAAGGCACAAACTCAACATTTCTATAGTCAGGTAGTTTAGTGTAGGATCCTTCATCAGTGGAACTTGTCCACTGATATGCACAATTGTTGTTTGACAAAGACAACATTCAAATTCTGAGTGGGAAACATTGTGGACCCTGCACCAACTAGGCATTAGGAGCTCTTGGAAATCCATCCTTGCTCCTAAACTGAGCTGATCTTGCAAAAAAATTTCAATAAACTCTTGGAATCCATCCAATAATCCCAAATTTCCATCCTCGTTGGATTCCTTATCATCTAACTCAACCAAGACCTTGGTGCTCTTAGGAATATAAGTTAAATCAACAAGGGAGTTGTGCAACACCAAGTGGACTTCTCCAGTCATCTCTTCTTCTTAGGACTCTGATTCTTCTTGGTATTCCATGGGAGAATAATTATCCAATTCTGTTTTAGACAACAACACCTCATGGGTGTTGTACTCTATAATCATAAACTTCATGTGTGGTTCTCGGTCTATATAGATCTGATTTGGCAGCCCTTTCCATGATAGCCATAGGTGGGAAAAGTCAATTGTAGAATACCCATTCAATTGTCTGGTGAAATCCCATCATAGCATTATGCCGTATGTGTCAGGGATATATGCCACTTGAATATCAATGACTTGCTGGACTCTTGGGTCTGCAGGGATCTGCTTAGGAATCTGATTGATTTTGCCAACTATATTCACCTCCATTTTATCTAGTTGAGTCACCTTCTGTCTAGAAGGAGTGGTGACTATTCCTAGAGCCTTGCATATGGTCAACGACATAACATTGGCTGATGCGCATGAATCAAGCAAACGGTTGTGTAGGTTCTTCCCAAATATTCTTATAGTAGTGAGGAAGGGAGGTGTTTCTAACTTCCCCTAGAACAAAACCATGGGTGTGTCTTCTTGAGCCACTTTATTCTTATCTTTCTCATTAGTTTTATCCCTAGCTAACACCTAGCTTTGCTCCTTGGGAGGTTGCTTTCCTGTTTGATAATTTGAAGGCATATTTGTTTTCCTGCCTAATATTTCTTGGATTACAAGCTTATTTGGTGGTTCATCACAGGTGACTCTCTTGGCATGTATTTATTATATTGACTTGGAAGAGGTAGTCCCGTTAATCATCTAGAAGAAAGTGTTCCTAACTATGGGGACTTTGAGAAATTTGAAGGTAGATAAACTTGTTTTGACCTTCTTGAATTCATCGGCTACATATTCACCTATTTGTCAATTTCAGCCTCAGAGGACTTGCCTTGGGAGGAGTTAGCAAACTTATTTTGCATTTGATTTGACTACTTACTTTTGTTAAAGTGTTTAGTAGGAACATGAGGGTAACTTGGATTGTTGCTAGCGTTTGGATTAGGTGGGGTGCTAAAATTATTAGGCAGGATAGAGGTTATGAAAGGGCCGCCTGCTTGCCTATTTCTTAAGTTATACGAGGTTTCCCTTTGATGAAACATTTGAACTTCATCCTCACGTGGTCCCTCTTCATCTATTGAGCCATTGTCTACTAAAGTAAAGAGCTGAGATGAAATATCTTGGTCACTTACCTCTTTCACTTCTTCGTCCTTCGAGGCAATAATCTCTTTTTCGAGCACATTGCTTTCACTTCATTGGAATGGATCTTGATTGCCTATGAGCATGGAAGAGTCATATGGTTTTGATGGAACTATGTATCTACAGCCCACACTGTCCACAACATTTTGAACTTCCACTTGAAATATTTCTGTGGCTATCTGGAACTTGAGGCAGTCCAATTTGGAGTGTCTATTTGTTTTATGGATCTGACACCATCTGGACAGTGCTGCCTCAACTAAATATACTCCACTTGTCATTTTATCTGTGTTAGCTAGCTAGTCAAGAGGGGTGGGAACACCCCCGTTGTTTGGTCTTGTGTTCCATGTTTGATTCTTCCACTGTGAATGCCTCCTTTCAAAGTTTTGGTTAGAATTTTGTCCTCTCTTGTGATTTTTCCCGAATGAGGTACTTGCATCATGGCTATCTCTATTATCCATGTTGAGGTTGGCTTGAATGCTTTGTTGGGAAGCCTACAACTAGTTGTTCTGATTCTTCAAGTGTGTCATTTTTGTTGACATTTTCTTGATCATCTCCATCAATTCATCTATCCGATCCTTTTCTACATTGCTCGGCGGTGATGCTTGGTTTTGGATAAAAACTGGTTGTACTGCTAGCTGGTTTTGCTAGACAGACAAAAACTCGAGCCCTTGTAGATATGTAGGCACTTGGGTCAGCTAAGAATAAATCTGTGGCTACTATGGTTGTGAATAGTGAGGCACTAGGGGTGCCTAATTCATTGGCAGTCCTAGATGAGGAACCATGGGCAATTGTGGAACTTGATTCATAATGGGCGTTTGATGTGCCAAGGCTTGAGTAAGTCCCTGAACTTGCATTGGATGAGCGACCAGTCCCAAAGAAGGCAACAAGATAGAAATATTTTTCACCAAGTTAGTGCTTGCTATGACCGCCTCGACATAGGCGTCTACCGACCTGGTGGGTGGTGGGCGCATTCTTTTCACCAATGTAGCAGTGAGGTTGTCTAGGGTAGAATAATAAACCAGAAAGGTTAAAGCATCATTAAGCACGTATGGAGCTTGAAGCCTTGTATATGCATGATGAAAATGATCATTAAAAGAGTTGGTTGGTTCGTTGACCTCCCTAGGAATGGACATGAATTGTTGATATAACTCTGAAGGGCTGATTGGGATCTTGTATTTCTATAGGAAGGAATTTTTCAATAGGTTCCAGGTGGTGATGGATCTCGTTGGTAGGTTAATGTACCAATAAAAGGCCTCTTCCCCCAAAGAATAAGGGAAGAGTCAGCAAGCCATGTCCTCATGATCGATTTGCATGTCTTTCAATGTTGTTTGAAATATTTTGATATGCTCCTCTATTGTCCTTTGTGGATCGTGAGGATGAAACTTCATGAAAAATCCCTCTAGGTTCTTTGGCATGTCATGATAATTGTTGAAGGACAACAGAGAAGGATGGTTGCCCTTCCAAGCCATGAAGGGAGGTGGAGGTTGTACTTGTTGTGTGATAGTAACTTGGGTTTGCGTAGGGGCAATAGCCATTGGGACTGCACCTTGGACTTGAAAGGATGGGGAAGGGGCAATATTCTGACTGTGGGAAGTGAGCAGTTGGATGACAACTTGGGGTGACTGAGAAGCAGAAGTGGATGTTGAAAAGGAAGGATGAGTGTGGTGTGGCAAGATGGAATGGAGTGGTGAGGATGGAGATGAAGTGGCAGGAGCGGATGAGGTTGATGAAGTTAGCCTTGGTAGGGGAATTTAGTTCTTGAAATTCGCCTTTGTTTGGTGTGGATCTCAAAACTCTTTGGAATCTTTTAGCGGAGAATGAACCAATTCGATCTAGCTTAACACCGGGAATGCCCTCCCTCTAGCACAAGTTCTGTTGATGGGTGTTTTTGCACCTTCTCAACATAGGTAATGCATAAGTACATCAACTGTCTTGAAAGATAGTTTCCTACAAGAAAATTGCATAAAACTATCCCAAGGTCTCTCAGATGTCAGGTCATGACTTTCTTGGAATATCTCAATTGGTTCATGTGATTTACTGGTAATCACAGGGTAGCCTTACGTATGTTAAGTTGAAGGGAGATTGGTTCCTCAAATGGAGTTCCTAAGATTCTGAAGGTGAAGGGAATTTGCTGCAAGTTCAAAACAACAGTCTAAAACTCCAATTTTGTCATCTGATTTGGCTTTACAATGATGCTAGAAGTTTGCCTAAATTACTATTTCAAAGGAAAGTCAAAAGGGAAGGGAAAGGAGGAAGTTCCTAGATATGCAACTACCAATAAACAATGACAATGGAGGATAATATAATGGAAAACCTTCCTGAAACTAAGTTCCACTTAACCAAATCAGCTAACAGTATCATGAAACTAGTGCTATCTTCTAAGGTTTGCAGATTTTCAACTGCTCATTCACCATAAAGCATAAATGAAAGATGAATTTTAAGTGCAGCAATGAATCTATGTTCAGAATAGATTTACACTACTATTTATCATCAACAAACAACAAAAAGCATGAACAAGGAAGAACATCAACACAACGATATTCTTTAGCATCAATGAACAACATTCACTAAATGACTAAAAGCATGTAAAATACATAGAACAAAAAATTAAATCTACTCAAATCTATCAACTATGAGGAGATGAATCATGAAACATGAAGGAAATTCAAGAATCCACCAAAAGCAATGAATTTCTATTAGAATTTCAGTAGCATGTCTTTACAACAACTCAACTCTCTCTTTTAAATGAGAGTAGACCCCCTATTTATAGTTTTCAAAAAGTAAAATGAATTGCCAAGATTTAATCTCATTGTGTGGCCAAGATTCACTACAAATTAGGGTTTCACCTACCCCCAATATTTTACAATTTAAAAATGCATTTCTTATCTTTTCCCTATTTTGTCCTCTAGTGGCTTATTATTATAGCACTTTTGTCTTCTAGCTAATTTCCCTTTTGTTATAGTCACACTGTGAGGAACTCATCATCTATAACCGACTTTCCTTGATTTTACTAGATAGTGGTGTATTCCACGAATTTTCCCATTAGTTCCTGAAGTTTTTCCCACTCTATTATATTTGATTGGAGCACTTGGAAGGACAACATCTTGGATTTTCCCATGATTAATTCCCAATTCTTCATACACTTAGGCATATTCTTGATGACTTGTTCTGATTGGGCGAAGTCTCGGGTGGAAAAATCCATAAAGTCTAGCATTAGTGAGTCCATAGCCCCATCTCCATTTTCTTATGAAAATATGGCCTAATCTTCTCGGGGTATAGCTTGAAGGCGGGCATGTTGTAATCTGTCATGAGCTTCAAATATTCCTCACAATCTACCCTATGTTCTTTGACCCACTCGAGGTCGAGCTCTACTTCATGGAGCACCTACTCCAAGACTTCTCTTCTATGGTCTAGGCCCATTTTCCACATCTCGATGAGCCAGTGATCATCTTTCACTATGGCCAACTCCTTCTCCCAGGTTCTCTCGGGCATCTTGAGGATAGCCTCGAGTTTAGGATATGTAATCCTATATAGCTCAGGGAGGTTATTACAAATTATTTTAGTGTCCTCAAGCTGATTTTACACTTCTCAGAACTTGTTGGTTGTTCAGATGACATGGCCAATTCCCATATCACCATTGTGGATTACTCACTGGAACCACTCTTCAATAGCTTTAGTCTAGTTCTTTCTCCTCTCTAACTTTCTTATGTGCTCTTTGTAAAGAGGTAAAGGTAGGGTTGATGATGTGGTCGGTAGCTCCTCAATAGAAGACCATTGTTATATGTAGGTAGTGAGGTCTGCCACTTGTGCCTTCAACTCCTCCTTGGAGGATTGATCCTTGTTCATCTGATGAATGATGGTGGCAACCTATCCCTAGAGATGATCGACCGTTTTCTCCCTCGTAGCAATACCTAGGTCGATGGTGGAGATATTATAGCTTACTCCTCCCTTGTCTATTACTGGAGTGTCAATTTGTACTATCCTTGATCCAGACATATCCATTACGATTTGGGATCGGACCCTTGGCTTATTTTCTTTCTTTGCTCCTATTTGAGCTCATGCTAGGATAGCCTCTAGCCTTTCCTTAGGGTCCATGATAGTGGGGGTCTTCTTTTGTAGCTATTTCTCTAACTAGTCAGGCATCTAAGATCCCTCCTTTGGTGATTCATGATCACCTTCTTCTCTTTGAGCATGTTGGATCTCCCTCTCCTTGTGATCTAAAGCTTCCTACTCTATTTTCTCTTCTTCTTCTTCTTCTTCATCATCCAAGTCCCAAATGAATATGGTCATTTCTTCGAACAACCTGGTAGTAGCTACATTTTCATTAGGGTTGTCCTCTCCCTTAGGTTCCTTTTCTTCTTCTTTCTTGAGCTCCATATGATGTTTTTCCTCAGGGCTCTTTTTCATTTTAGCCTCTTTTTTAGACTTATCTTCTTCTTCAACTTTAGTTTCTTTCTCTCCTTCCTCCTCCTTCTTAGGGGGTATTTCTTCTCCTTGATCGAGGCCTTCATCTTGTCCCTTTACTGGAGGCTCTGTAGATATTTCCATTTCATCACTGGTTTCCTCCTTTTCTTTAGAAGAATGCCTCTCAACTTCCTCCTCGACGTCCCTGAGTTGTTTAGACAACTCTTCCTTGAGCTCTTGATGGGAGGACTCTACTACATACTTGGCACTGAGGTTTTCAACATATTATTATGAGGATTTTGATCCTTATTCTTCATAAACCACCTCATCTATGGTCACCTTTTGATGTTCTGGATGGTCATGGTAGTCATCCCTGAAGGGATCTTCAAGTTCCTCCTTTTCCTCTTTAGTAGCTTCCCTATGTTGTCTCTCTATTTCCTCTGAGATCTACATGGTGGCCTCCATATTTGGTAGTTATATCAAAGGGGGGATAGGGAGACCAACCATAGCTTGAGCTATAGTAGCCTAGAAAACAAGGTTCATCAGTACTCCAGAGTGCTTGATGGGTATATTTTGCATGTGTTGGGAAAAATCCTCTAGTAGAGTAAGAGTGGGCATGGTAACCATGGTTGCCGAAGGGACAATAGTTGAGGGAGATATTGAGGAGGATGAGAGTGGAAAGGTTTTATTGGATGAGGAGTCTCACACTAGAATTGAGACAGTTGGTGAGGTGGAGGCAAAGTGGACTGAGATTTCCACCGTAGGCGGAGAGGAAGCAGGCAATGCTTGAGATGTAGGAGGAGGAGTAGTAGCAGTTGTAGTGATGGTCAGAGTGGAGGCAATAGGTAGTGACTTTGGTTGCTTGACCTCTTCTTCTTCTCGTTCATGCAATGGGTCTTCTTGAATTGTGGGAATTTTAGAGAATTCGTTCGCCTTCTTCGAATACACTTTATGTTTTGGTTGGTGCTCTGATACTTCTTTTCTCTTCCTTGACCTAGTGGTTGGAGGAGATTTTGGGGCATCTTTAGTTGGGGCAATAGCAGTCCCACTACCTATTTCACTCTTGAGCTCATCCTTGAGCTTTTCGTATGTCAATGTAGCTCCTTGGAGCTTCAACTGAGCAATTTGTGCATCAATCCATTGCCTCATTCTATGCTCTATTGGATTCATCATAATATCAAGGTCTTTGACCTCTTCCTCATTCCAATCAATAAGGGGCAACGAAAGGTTAGAAATAGTATCGAACCTCAGATCTATGATAGTGTTTTCATCTTCTACGATATGATCTGGTATTGGGAAAAATTTGACTATCTTGATGAAGTAGGTTGTCATACACATATAATGTCTCATGCATAGCTCCTTGTCATCCCAACAGTTAGCCAAAAAATCTTCACTGCTAGGCAAGTGGGCGTATTGACTTCCAATGAACTTCTTTAACTTTCCATATGGATCCATCCTTAGCCGAGCAGTGTGGAGCCCCATACTATATTCAATGATCTCCTTCTCTGAATATTCAACACATTGGGTAGCTGCAAGGGAATACATTCCCTGTCCAAACATAAGGGAATAAGGTATTGCTGCCTGATGTTTGCCACTAAGGAGAGTATGGGCATTTTGCAACTACCTTGAGGCCTCTAGCAGGATTAGCCAGTCATTTGGATACCAGGGTAGCTTGTATGGCCTCTCAGAGAAGCCTTATGTTTGGATGTAGGTGAACTTGGGGAACTATATGAATAGGAGTCCGAACCGGTGAATGAATGCCCAGGCATTGTGCATGACTCTTCTCTCGAAATCCAATATTGGTTGATTAGCTTTTGAATAACTCTTGGGGCACCTTGTTAGGGCTCCCCCTTTTCTCCTTTAACCAATATTGGTTGATTAGCTTTTTTCATTTTAGGGGGTCAACCTTCCACATACTTTTTGCATATTCCTTTGTTTTTTCCTCCATAGGGTCAAAGGTAGGGATGTGGGATGTTTTCCCTATGGACCTGATAGATAGGTCAACCAACACTTTACCATCATGATCAATGATCCTTCTACTTTTTTCCTGATAAGCTTCTCAGCAAGCCATTACCAATTCTGGAGCCACAAGAGCTGGTAGGAAACCGATTTCCTTAGCCAAACCACTCTTTCTAATTTTCCTTGCGTTATCTATAGTGGGGTTGGTGGTGACCCTCTGTCTGAATTCCTCCATGTCAACATGACTAAGGTTGGTATCTAATATGGAGTCCCACATAGATGTGACCTTGGAGGTGATTTCCACCCCATTGAACTTGTACTTCATCTGGTCTTTATCTTCTTTCCCTCTTGGTACCTTGGTAGTCTTCTTCCCCTTGTCTTTCTATGCAAACACCCCCAATGGTTCTGCAACTGATTCCATAAATCTTGCAAGCAAAGGTGCATTAAGTATATTCATGTTTAAAATGAGGGGAACGTTAGCGAAATCCTACAAAACAACTATTACATCAAGTAATTCATCTTCCAATGATCATAACATTCATCAAAATCATCATTTGACTCTCGTTTTGGGAAGATATGGAAATGCAGGCCCAAGGATGCAGATTTCCTTTGGTTGGCATCCATTTTAGAGATAGCAATAGGAAGAGGGTGAAGAGGGCACGATGACCTACATGCGGCCACTCGCATCAAGATTTTTGTTCTATAATCGGGGCCCACCAAGGTGCTAAGGTGTTTGGGGAAACGGTCCATCATTCTTGAAGTCCTAGAGGTGCTTGTTCAACTACTTCTCATGTGGGTCAAAAGGGTGCGGAGTTAGTTGGTGTCTCGACCGTTTGGAATGGAATTGGCATGACAAAATCCCACAAACAGAATCCTGCATTGCAAGACCCATAGGCAGGAAGGATGTCGTCATTTTAGCTTCAAATTTTAAGTCCTTTGGAATGGTATGGGAAGGAACCCATGGGATGCCATTAGGTGGTGGCTATTTGGATCAGATAAGAAGGGATGGTGGTTCATACTACTAAGTCTGCATTAGCTTTTACTTAGTCAATTTTTCTTTATAGGGCTGAAGGGGAGATGCAGGGTGTGAGGTACATAATGTGGATAGGCAGGGCCTCATGACTGTTTTCTTGTGGTAGAGGGAAAGCGACACCCCACAATGGGTGACCCACATAGGCAGGTTCACAAAAGATCCTGGTATTAATTACTGGAGAGTAAGATGACGAAGATAGGTTTGGGCCCCACAGGGTGGGTGGCAGTTCAGGAATGGCCATTTAGAAATGACAGTCGCAAGACGATGGACCACAGGCACGGTCTGTCATGGAGTACCTGCATCAAACACTTAGCCTATTTTTGTGTGATGAAGCTAAATGGAAATGAGAAAAGTGGAGCCCATAGAGTGGATTGGTGAGGATGATCAACCATTTGGAATGGCGAGGAGGATCAGGCAGCCTATAGACAGACCCCCGCAGTGTTCCACCCGCAAGGAAGTCTAGCCTTAGACAAATTTTGGGTGATTGGGATGGTGATAAGAGAAGCAAGGCCCATGAGGCGAAAGGAAGGACTGGCTTAGCCACTAATGATGGTGTTAGAAATGGTGATAGTGAGGGTGAGGAGGTTCACATCAGAATAACCACAAATGGGTCCAAGGTTTCATGACTTTGACGAACTTGGAGCTAGCGGGACCTGCAGGGTAGAGGGCATGTGTTGGGTGGCCATTCCAAAATGGTGAACAATGAGAAGCCACCCACACATGAAATTTCACAAGATCAGACCTGCAAAGTCCCAGGAATGCGTTTTCACTTAGTTTCCTTTTTGTTCCAATAAGGCATGATGAAAGGGGGCGTTCATCTTCATGTGCGGACCTGCCAAGGGTGAAGACCTCAGTCTTTTGGTTAAATTCTAGATGGTGGAAGGAATGTGGGCCACAAGGGAATGAACAATTTGGTGAAGAAGAGTGAATGAGGAGGAAAATTTTGCATGGCCCTAAATGGCTGGTTTTGAAGGGTTTTCAAATTTTCAAGAAGTGGGTTTTGTGTGGAATTTTTTTCTTGACTAGCTACCTAAGGTTTTACAGTTTTCTTACTTAAGATTTTCTTTAAATTTTGAAAGAAAATGAACTAAGGTGAACATAGCTAGGTGGAAAAGAAATCACCAGGTAGACCTGATGAAATGCAATGGATAAGGCACTTGAATTTGTCCTCGAAGTGTTGTGGGCACGATGGCGACGATGGAAGGCAGAGCTCTAACAAACTTCTGACCAACAGAATGAAAGTGACAGGTGGGCTCTTACTATTTATAGCAATATTGACATTTATTACTTGCATTTAATGTTGTACGGTGGCTGACAAGGTTGGTGGATGTGGTTTCCAAAATAGTCAGTGGTGGGAAGGTCGGAGCTTGCGAGGCAAGTGACAGTCAAAGGTTCGTCATTTAGCAAATCAAAAAAAGGAATGACAATAGAGGATGCAAAATCTTCCATGCGGGTGGATGCCCCAACTTGGCCACCATAGAAATGATGAATCCAAAATGAAATCCCACCAAGGGTGGCTTGCATGGGCAGACCTGCAACTAAAGAAAGATGCAAGTCTTAAAGACCTAAGGAAAACTGTCAGGTGAGCTTCATGAAGGCAAAAGACAAGAAAATTTCAAGGGTGGTGAAATGTGGTCAACTTAAGATGGTAACTTTATGAATCCTTGACCAATTGGGACTCAAAATAGTGGGAACATAAAATGATACGAATGAAAAAGTGACCCAACGAAGGCGAAAAGAGAGGGTCCCCATTCCGAATGGGGCATGTGTGCTATAGGCACAACAATAATCACAATTGATTTCAAATATCATTGTTAGTAAACTTGATGGCCATATTCATGTCTACATTAACTTTCATGGTCTTAATAAGGCTTCTCTTAAAGATGATTTTTCATTACTAGATATCAATATGATTGTTGATTCGACTATAGGCCATGCCTTACTTTCCTTTATAGATTGCTTCTCAGGATACAATCATATGATCCTTATCAATTTGGAAGATAAATAAAAGATGAACTTTACAGCCCTTGGGGTATCTTTTGCTACATATTCATATTGTTTGGGTTGAAAAATGTTGGAGCAACCTATCAATGTGTGATGACTTTGATCGTTCATGATTTCATCCATAATATTTTAAAAGATTACATTAATGATTTTTTTCTAAGTTTGTAACTTGTCAAGATCATGTTAAGAATCTTCATCTATCTTTGAAAGGCTTCAGCTCTATAAGATGAGATTAAATCCTCTTAAGTGTGTATTCGTAGTAGATTCTATAAACTACTAGGGTTTATAGTCTCTCATTGTGGAATTAAATTTGATACAAGTAATATCGATGCAATCGTCAACATGCCTTCACCTAAGAACATCTCTCAACTTCATAGTTTATAAGGGAAGATTTAAGCAATTCATAGATTAATATCTCAATTGGTTGATTGTACCCTTCCATTCACATATTTGTTGAAGAAAGATGTATACTTTTGGTGGGATGATGGGTTTCAAGAAGCTTTTGATTCCATCAAAAGCTATTTGACTAATCCTCCCATCTTAATGTCGACTATGTAAGATAGACCTTTTCTATTGTATGTTTCAACATCACCTCATACTTTAGCATCTTTACTAGCTCAGCATGATGATGATGGTAAAGAAAGAGTAGTCTATTACATTAGTCATGTTCTAGTCGATTATGAAACTCAATAATTTGTGATGGAAAAGAAATGTATTTCTCTTGTATGTGAAATACAAAAGCTAGCACACCATCTTCTCCATGTAGAGACTCATGTAATAGTTAAAAGTGATCTTCTTAAGCACTTATTTTCTAGAACTAACCTCTCTAGAAGGATAGAAAAATGGGTGATGTTGTATGAGTTTGATCTTAAATTTGTTACTCAGAAATCAATTAAAAGTCAATTTGTCACTAATCAATTAGTAGATTCTCCCTCACCTAATTCCTTCCCTAATATAGACCTATTCCTAGATGAAAATCTATTTATTTTAAATCATGAGCCTATATGGGAAATTCATTTTGATAGATCAATATGTCAAATTGGCTCTAGAGAAGGTGTAGTTCTAATTTCACCTAAAGGAAATCCAATTCCTCTTTCCTTTCAGTTAGAGTTTCATTGTAAAAATAATTTTGATAAGTACGAAGCCCTCATTATTGGAGTGCATGTTGTGATAACCTTTGAAATTAAACATATCCATATTCATGGTGACTCTGAACTAACTGTAAATCAGATCATGGGAATGTATTAAGCTAAGTAGTGTAAGATGTCTTAGTATCAAGATTTAGATTTATCTTTGCTTAATCGCTTCACTTTCTATACCATTGACAATGTTCCTAGGTGAGAAAATTTCCATAGATGCAATCACGAGTGTTGCTTCTCTTGTGTGCCCTGACTATAGTGCAGATGAGTACCACTTCATGGCCCAAATTTTTTTCTCTCTTGTTATCTTGAATAAACCTAAAATCAATAGTCTTATGTGTG
Organism: Sequoia sempervirens; assembly: GCA_007258455.2. Classification (NCBI taxonomy): domain Eukaryota; kingdom Viridiplantae; phylum Streptophyta; class Pinopsida; order Cupressales; family Cupressaceae; genus Sequoia; species Sequoia sempervirens. Next base: position 368,143 of record VDFB02359338.1, read on the forward strand.
CACATATAGACTCAATGGAATGGTATTCACATATCTATAACTATCTAAAAACTATAAAATTTCTCGATGATACAAGTAAGAATACTCATATCTAGATATGAAAGTTTTCATCCCATTATATAATCCTATCTAGCATTCTTTGTCATAGATATTACAATGGCCTTCTTCTTCAATGTCTTACTAAGGCTGAGATACCCCTTTCCTATCAAGCCCATTCAGGCTCTAGGGGTGGAAATTTTGGTGATAAGTCCTTAGTACATAAACTGATACATATTGGATACTATTGGAAAATGATGGATCAATACTCCTTTTCCTTTTTCAAGAAATGTCCTCAATGTCAACAACATAACAATCATATTCAAGCCTCTACACAAGAAATTTGTACTCAAACTTCTCCTTGACCATTTCAAACATGGGGTTTGGATATCATTGGAAATATATCTCCCCCTTCTTCTAAGGGACATAACATCATAAAAGAAAAATATTACTTCACGAAGTGGGTTGAAGCTACTTCGCTTTGATCTCCTAACACTAAAATAATTTTCAACTTTCTTCTAAACAACATAATTTCCTGCTTTGGATTACCTTCTACCCTTGTCTTTGATAATGGCATTCCATTGGAGAATACGGAGCAAAAAAAATTCTTAGAAAAAATTCATATTCAACATCGATTCTCTACACCTTATTATCCTTAGTCCAATGGCCAAGTTGAAGCATCAAATAAAATCGTTGAGCAAATTTTGCACAAGATTGTTAATAAGCATGGTAAATATTGGCATACTCAATTGAATTATGCATTGTGGGCCTACTACATGAATGTTCATATGGATATTGGTACTACTCCATACAACCACATGTATGGTTCCAATGCTTATGCCTTTAGAGTTGGAAATCTCATCTTTACGAGTTTCCCTAAGAGGGTTGATTGATGATGACACATACTATTATGACCATCTAAACCAACTTGAGTTGCTCAATGAGAACCGATTAAAGTTCCTTGAGAACCTTTAGTCTTATAAAAAATATTTTTCAAAGCATCACAATCAAAATGTTCTTTCTCTCACTTTCAACATTGGTGATCTCATTCTTTGTGAGAACCAGAGAAATGTAAACATACCACCTAACCAAAAATGGAAATTTAGTCCTAATTGGCTAGATCCATAAGTAATCACCTTTGTTTATGGTTTTGGTGCCTATGGGATCTCTAACATGGATGGTATACGATTGAAGGAACCAATCAACACTACACACTTGTGTTGATATTATGCATAGAATTCCTCTACGTGTCATATACAAGGCACTTGAATCTTTCTAGAATCGAAGTATGTTGTGTTATGACATTCATTCATCAACACACATCTTGTTAATTATGTTATGATGCATGCATGTATGGTTAATTTCTTTAAATAGCAATTAAGCATATGCTTATTTTGAGCTCGATGCATTGTTAGTCAATTTCTCTTATTAATAGATTTATCATTTCTTTATATATATACAATATCTTTATTAATTATCATGTTTCATTTCCATGAATCTATTTCATCATATCATATTAGATCATCATAGCATTTGATTAAGCATATGTTTCACATGTGTTTGGTTAAATCATGATAGCATCTAATCTAATCATACATCAACATGCATCCATAATGTACATGAAATCAAAAGAATATTTCCACAAAACAAGTCATGATTGAATCAAAATATCATATATATGTGTGTGTATGAGTGTGTAAATTTCTCAATGTACATGTGTCATCATCACTACAACAAAATACGATGTTTGTATATGTGTATATGAATATATACATCATAGATAATATAAATAATGAATGTCTATATTAAAAATGTCTATATAATATATGTTTGCTCTATTCCTCTAGAGCATGGGTCCCATAGCCCTCTGGTGCTGGTGGATCTGGGTTTGGTCATGGAGGATATTAGACTAATGCATGGGACTGAGATTAGGAAATTGATGTCGAGACTAAGGTGTGCAATCTCCTCAACTACCCTCTCAGCCCTATAATCTGCTCCTACAGGGTTTCCTCTCTCTACCTCACAATCTTGATGTCATGCATTATTTGTCACACTTATTGATCTATGGGGGTTCTCATTTGTGCAGCCTTAACCTCTCTCTCAAGCTCCTTGACCTCATTATGAAGGGAATCATATTCTTTCTTAGCACTCTCTACCCTCATCATTTCTCATTCTTGCTCAGTGAGGATGATGTGAAGCTCCATTTCCCTCTACTCCCTTTGGCCCATCATCATGTTGAGCTTTGAATCCCTCTGCACTACCTCCACTTGAGTCTCCTTATAAGTTGTCTTGAGCCATGCTACATGATTGAATAGCTAGACATGCCTCCCAATTATTTGTTTTGGTCGATAGGAATCTAAGATAAGACCTCGTATCTATACTACTAGTATGACCTCGACTATTGCTTGTTTGAAGAAGTCGATACACTCTCATGTAAAACTACAAACAAAGATAAGAGGACACGTATCAACACCACATAAGGATAATTATAATATAATCATAAAATTGAAATCATATCTAAATAAAAATCCAACTCATATTTGGGTCACCAGCTCACCAATTTGGATCAACTAGTGTGGCCCTGCTCTTAGAGGCCCTTGATGTCCTTATCATTATATCTGGAGAAACCCTAGTCTATAATTCCTATGGTGGAGGACTCCGATAGGGTCACCTACTGGTGGAAGTACTGAGCTGATGGGGATGGTTGTTGGGGAAGACACCTTCCACCATATCCTAGGCCTCTCTGCATCTCCTATTGGTCCTCCTCCCCATCAGATCCTTGTACATTTGGGTCTCCTTCAGGGGAATCCTTAGGGAAGATGGGAGTTAGCTTCATTATCTCCCACCATCGATAAAATCCATTAGTCACCCTCACATCATCCATGTCCAGTGGGGGTGGATCATTGTCATCATTGCTCCCTACCTCACTTGATACAACATCCCCAATAATAGGATACAATAAGTCCTTGAGACTTATTGGGCTCCTTAAAGATCAAATATATGAGTGCATGATGCAAGGAACTATCTACACCTTCCCAAACTAGCACATGTATGGCTCATTGCCAGTAGTATGGTATAATGATATGATCATGATGACCAACTAGGAATTGATCACCCTAAATGTGTGATAGTTGGGTCCCATTGGTGGGTCATCTTTCCATCCCCTAATACAATTGCCATACCACATCCCTATCCCTGAGTTGGTCCATGATATGTCTCCAAAATAATAGATCTTTGAACCTCCATTGTTGTACTAATGGGTGTGCATTGGCTCAAGGAAGATCACTAGTAACTCGTCAAGGAAAATTGATTGGTTGAGTATAGGTGATATGCTCAAACGCCCACACCTGAAGGATCATGTAGGTTATCAAATTTTGATACTCATAGTGAACATATCATCCAAGGTTGTGGTACTAATGGGACAACATGCTATAAACCCAAAAAAATATGACAATTTGCTCATCCATCTCCCTGATATATGAGGCTTGCATTTAGGTGTGAGCCTTGTCCATTGATAGAAACTCAAAGTGTCACCATCACAATAATAATGTACCAAATGAGGGGAACTACAACTCACCCTACTCTAGCCACCTTAGGTATATGTGCCCTATGGTGTTTGTAGGGACAACTCAACCAATACAATGTAGTTGGTTGTCTTGGATATCCTGAGTTGTTCATGGGTCATCCAAAGATATCCTCTCCCCTTAGATAGGGATACATAGAATCTAGTAGATGTCCATTGAGGTAACATTCATCTCCCCTATAGGGAGATGAAATGACATTGTATTGGCATCTTATCTCTTCATCAACACCATCAACATCATCGAGTTAAACCTCATCTTTGATATCTCATAAACCCACCAAAGTTTAACTCATCATAGCAAACTACGTGACCATGCGTTATCACATACCCTATGCAGTTGCATATGAGTGATAAGATCAAGCTATCGATGCACTCAAAAACCTCTAGTAAACCTTGCAAAAACACAACTATGTCACGCAAAAATCCTACATCTTCTCTATCTATACCTACTCTAAGGGTGATCCCACAATACTGGTTTACAATTCCCTTCACAAAAAATAATTGCAAAAACGCTTCGAAGAATTTTTTTTCTGGTTTTTAGGGGTTCACTAGAAGGGGGTTCATGTGAACCTAAAAAGGGGTTCGCTTGAACCCCCCCTTCAAGTGAACCCCTTTTTGATGTCATCCCCTTTTTAGTGCATTTTTTTAATGAAAACAAAGGAAAATTACAAAAAAGGGTGTTCGAGCGAACCCCCCTTTGCTAAAAGGGGTGCATGGGGGTTTGCTCGAACCACCCTTTTTCCCTTCTCCCCCTCCTCTAGCAATTTTCTGTAAAATTTTCCTTTCCGAGCTTGGGTTGAAGATGAAAATGGAATAAACTTCACAAACCCAACTGGATGATGGTAGTCCTTAGAACAAGCTATCCATCAAATATAATTTTAATATATTTTGGTTTAATATGTATTTTTTTAGTTTAATTAAACATAAGTTTTTACCAAAAATCAAGCTCTTTGTTCTGCACATTTGGAAAAATAGAAGATTTTAAAAAAATATTTGTAAAAAATATCTATGCATTAGATATTGATGTCCTTGATCCCCAAAAAAAAATTTGAATGTTGATACATACAAAAAAAGTTGTGTTAGCAAGTAAACCTATGTCTAAATTGTAATTGGTTTAACTTCAAACCTTAATTAAGAAAAAAAAAATCATTAAAACACTATGAAACCAATTGCATCCACTAGATATCATAGTTATGAATCTAAATTCAAAAAAAAAAAAGAATTTTATCTTTCAGAGAAAATAAGTTATGTGTTAGCAAGTACATGTCACTCTTTAAAAATGGTGTTTACTATTAGAAAATAGTTTTTGAAGGAGATGGAAAAAGAAATGCAATTTGATTAAAATATATATATATATATATATTTAGAATTTACAAAAGAATATCGCAAATCACTAGTTTGCATCATCTTCAAATTCCTCATGGTTTAGCAGCTATAGGTTCCCAAAAGTGAAGATTTAATTAAAAAAATTAGTTCAATGTCAAGTTTGGCCAAATAGTGTAAACCATTATTGTGGGATCACCCCTAAGCATGTCATATTTTGAATTCTTAACAAATTTTTCAATTTTGATTCTAAGGATGCTAGAATTCCCTCCTAGATGACAATGCATCCTTGGGATGCCAATGCGTTAGGAGGATGCTAGTGTGAAACCATCCCTTGGATGAACGTGTGGGGTCCTAGATGACAACATGGTTCTAGGATGTCGGTGCATACCAAGGATGCTTGTGTTGCTCTAAATTTTCCCAGTAAAATTAAATGCATAAAATAAAGGCAAAATTGAAAAAAAATAGCTTATCATGTCTAGGGACTCATCTGTCTATATAGTCATATGAAGCTCCTCTACGCATGATGGCTAGAAATCTCATTGGTGAGGCATTTCCACTCAATCTCTATAGAACTTTATGCAAAAATCCTCATCATGAATACTAAAAATGATCCTTTTGGGGCCCACCTTGTGAGTATATAGTAAAATTTTTTCCCATTTTTGAATTTTTTTGTGGTGGTTTTGATTTGACTAAATTCTTATTTTTACCCTCCTACCTGGGGAAAAAACTTGAGGGGGCATATATTCACACATTTATCAAATTTTTATTCAGACCTACTAACATCTTCTTAAGCATTCTTCTCACTGAAGTAGCTTATTCCACTTTTGGAATTGAAATATTTTTTTATTTTGTAACACCCGATTTTCATGTTAGATGTTGTAGATTTTTGTCGAGTACTAGGGGAATCATTTGTGTCAACCTCTTTGGCCTCTACAATATCCTTTTTGAGGATATTAATGTACTCTCTATTTTTAATGTTTTGCATCTTTTTAGCTACCTTAGTGTATTTGATCCATCTAAATGATCAACTCACTAAAGTGGGGGCAAAATATAGTGTCACAAATTGTACCCTATGCCAATTTTTCACTTGTGCATTACACCCGATATATTTATGGGGTGCTGGCAAGAAGTTGATTCCACTTTTTGGCCAAAAAGTGGAAATGTTTTCCTTGATTTTCATAATTTGACACATTTGACCTTAAAATTTGAAGCACTTAGAGATGGAATATTCAAAAAGTCACTAATCATTAAATGTAGTACTCGGGGTCTAGTTTCCAAATATGTAATTTATTTCAATACCCAGATGGTACAAATTGAGTTTCAATAGGCATTTCTAAAAACCACTATTTAAATTCACTTTTTTTACCATACTATGCACGTGTATGTCATCCATATTTTGACCTAAATTATCATATTTTTCTAAATCCTTTTGGGAAAAGATTTATAACTCACTGAATCACGTATTTCAATATTTAAAAAAAAAAATTTATTGAATATTTTTTTGTTAAATTTTTATTAGCCATATTTGTCGTTTTGAAAAACCATCGTGTACATCATGCATAAGATGACCTAAACTTATCATTTTTTGATTTTTTTAAATTGAAAAGAATTGTCTAAAGTACATTTTTCATGCAATTCATTTTACAAAAAAATATTTTAATAAAAAGTTATTAAAATAGTAAACCCTGATATTTCAAGTTTATGGACTAGTTTCATCAAATATTAATTGAAAAATAGAAAAAATAATCCAATTGTAAAAAAAATTACATATTTGGAATCTGCACTATCTCATCTATAATGGGTTTTAATTTCATTGTTTTTTTTTGCAAAAAAACTCGTCAGCCATATGTCCAAACTCACTATTTTTCTGTGACATTGTTAGGACCTTCAACTTGTAGGTCAAACTAGGTTGAAGGCCTAGGTTCAGATTCCCAATGCTTTTCCTAAACTAGAATACAAGCCAAAAACCCGACCACAAAGCAAGGGGAATTTGAAATTTTTAGAAACAAGATCCCGTTTCCATTTCAACGGTCCCGACATTTAATATTAGGAAACAAGATCCTGATTTACAAAACGGGATTCCATTTTATAAATGGGATCTCGTTTCTTTTTTACTGTCTTTTTTATAATTTACTAGCAAAGTTTTACTTTGAAGTTTGCATTCACATGTATGGCCGACTGTGACATATTGGGCTATTTTCTATCAACTTTCTCTTTATAGGTGTTCAACTTGCATTTTGGATTGAATCTTTCAAAGGAGGCATCATGTAAATAGTTTTTAAAGTGGAATTGTGTTAGTTTTATACTCATTTGGAGGAACAAAAGAGGAATACTTTTATTTTTATAGGTCTTCAACTTGCAATTTGGATTGAATTTTTGAAAGGAGGCATCATGTAAACAGTTTTTTAAGTGGAATTGTGTTAGTTTTCTACTTGTTTAGAGGAACAAATGAGGAAGAATTTTTTCTTTACATTTCTTCAACTTGTAATTTGGATTGAATTTTTTGAAGACTTTCACTATTGACATTCATTTGTGCTTGATAGTTTTATAATCGTGGGTTCACAAGCTTGTAATAAGAGGAAAGATAGGAAGACATTGAATCCTGAAGAAATTCAAGCAAAGAGAGAGGAGAAACAAAGACAAAGAGAAAGAAGAATGATAATTAAATCAATGAATGATGGTGGAGCATCAAATTCAACAACTATTGAAGATGGAAACATTGAGGAGACCATGGTTGTAGATGAAGCTAATTCGCAAGAAGTCAATTTGGAAAATAATATGATTATGCAAACAAGTCCTAGTATGTCTTCAAATCCCTCTTTCAATGCTATGGAGAATGTTTCAATAGGCACAAATCTAGGTACAACTTCAAATCCACATTTTAGTGAAATGGAAAATTCATTTGTAGAAGTTTTACAAGATGTTGGACTTAACGATGTTGAAATTGATAATATTCGAAGAGATGAAATTTTTATAGAAATTGTTGAAAATAAATTAGAAAATGAAAACGAAAATTGTTTAAATGTTGTTGAAAATGAAAATGATTTTTTTTTTTTGTTGAAAATTAAAATGAAAAATCTTTTGTTGAAATGAAAATGAGAATGATCCTTTTGTTGAAAATGAAAACGAAAAACTGTTTGTTGATGAAAATGAAAATGAAAACCATTTTGTTGATGAAAATGAAAATCATTTTGAAGTTGAAAATGAAAATGAAAATCTAGAATGTGATGTTGAATTTATTGAAAATATTTTAAAAAAAATTGCAAGTGATATTTTGGATAATCTTCCTGGTAAGATTTCTTGGAGGCAAATAAGAACACAGGTGTATAGAATTTACAAAAAAAAATATTTTATCATAAAAAACTTGCATTTCAATGTCAACTAATGATGCGATTGATGAGAATGCAAAAAATAAGGAAAATAATGAAAAAGTTAGGATTTTTTGTTAAACCAAGTGTATACACCTAAAAATGGTCTAGATAATCTAATTAATTAAATACGATTTATTTGATTAATTAACCTTTAATTTCTTCTACTATTAAATAAATAGAAATATTTATTTATATAGTTCATCTTCTAAATTCTTTAATCTTTATTGTATTATTTTCGTCTTAATTAAATAAATGAATTTCACTTTGTTTTATTTAATTATGATAATTAAATTCATCTACTATTGAATAAATAGAAATATTTATTTATATAGTTCATATTTATATTCTTCTACTTATTATCTCTTAATTAAATAATCAAAACTACAATAGTTTTTATTTAATTATCATTATCCCTTTTTTATTAAATAAACAATATCAAAAATATTTGCTTATTTTAATAATTGTTATTTCTTCCTAAATTTGAAATAAATCCAAATATTCAAATTTATGCATAGCTAATCATATTCACCTACCAAATTAGATATTTATATCTAATTAATTTATTTCAACCTTCATGGTTAAATTTGGAGACAAACTTGCAGGAAATCCTCTTCAATCTTTCTCCAATGATTCTTCCTATCATCTGGCTGAGTGTTTTTGTGGGAGGAACCATCCCCATGATCAGCTCAGGCTTCTTCATCTCTCATTCAATCCTCAAGATAAAATCCAAACCTTTGTTGTGCTGCCCCTTTGCAAATGTGTTGTCGTGAATCTATAAATACAACCTCCTACAGGAAATGGATCCCAACTTTGTGCAATCTTACTCTATAGAAATACTAATTGAGCAATCAAGCATCTTAGCAATAGAATTATTATTTAGCAATAGCAATCAAAGCATTTTAGAATAGAATCAATATCATGGCTCTTCATTTAGCTGCATCATAATTTATTGTAGCTTCTTTTATCAAGTTTCATGTCAATTTAGATTATAGTAGTTTCATCATTATCATTTGGATATCATCATATAGGATTAGATTATTGCATTTAGCAGCATCTCGTTATCTAGATTGGCATTTTAACAGTCATAATGCTTTCCATATCTAAGAGTCCTGTGACTTAATAAATCTTTGGAGATAGAGAACAATATGACGCTTTTAGTAGATTCTTGCTTTAAATTAGTTTAAATATTGTTGAATCTTTGATATAATATCGTATTAAGAAGTGTTGATTGTTATTCCACTCATTAATTATTCCACACTTACATTTTGGCACCCACTGTGGGGCACAAACCCACGATTTTAACATTTTTTTCTTGAAAAGTGTACTTGCAGCTTCAAACGTGTTTCTTTTAGCGTGATCGAGAGATTTTACAACGCATCCACCAAATACTTTAGCGCATCCGACAACTGTTTCGGTGCATCCACCAGAAACTTCAGCGCATCCGATGATTGTTCCAATGCATTTGACTGCACTTCTAATACTCTCTGTTGTGGCGCATCTGATTAATTTTGTAGTGAATCTGATAAATTTTGTAGTGCATCTGATTGATCCTGTAGCGCATCTGATAAATTCTATGGTGCATATGACATATGTTATAGAACATTTGTAAATTATTTTCTGGATCTGACGCAACCATGACTAGTGGTTACATTACTGCATTTGGATTAAAATGAACCAATCCTAGGATAGTCATTTGGTTTAAAATACATCAATCCTAGGGTAGTAATCATGCATTGCTATCTCGGTTAAAATTAACATCATATATTTTGTGAAGCAATATCTTCATGTAGAATAGAAAATTATCATTTGGGCTTTAAAGCTGAACATTTTCTATTGTGATTGTGTGGTGATAGGCCTATGCTCTCCCCTTAACTGGGTGATCAAAATGCTAGACTCATCTTTTAATTTCATGCACTTTATGTTTTGTTAAATCCTTTAGAAGGCCTTCCGTAGTGGGAAAAATTACTCACCCTACAGGAACGACCTGAGTGGGAACAACGAAAGCTAGGTTTTCCAACCCACTGTAAAATAAAAGTAAATCTAGGGAAACCCACATTTACTAGAAGTGTGAAAGATAACCATCCCCAAAATATTTGTTCTAAAGATTGGGAGGTCTCCTGAGGGAGTTTATCATTTGCCGCTCTGAACATATACCCTATCTACAAACCTTAGTGTAGAATCCAACTTGTCAGTTTTCAAACATTGTAATACTCACAGTGCAAGGGGAGGGAAGAATCTGGCCCCAAGAAACTCACCATATAATTTCCAAGGACCTTTTGCTCAAGGGATTGAGAAATCTAACTTTGAGTACGCGCCTGGAAAAGACAAAAACATGGGTTCTCTCTAGGGGGTGACATGGCTGTGTGAGTCGATGCAATTTTAAGATGTGGGATGTTGAGTATTATGATGACCCTTTTGACCTTAAGAGTGAGTCTGCTTGAAGTGTATTCTTTTTCAAATACTAGTGGAAATCAAGAAGGATCATGCTTGATTCTTGAACATACACTTATTGTTTAGATTCTATGACTTAAAAACAACTATTTTACAATTTCTTGCTATGTTTTCAAATCATTAAATTAGATAAAGATCATCCAGAAAAACACAAAAAGTTTGACAAGTCAACTTGTAAAAATTTATGATTAGGGATTGGAAATCAACAACATTTGTCAAGAAATCTCTTGCAAAAGGAATCAAGAAACCAAAGAAGCAATTTATCTACAATTTTTTTTTGAAAAGGAGACACTTCTTATATCAAAGTAGGAAAATCTTGCTACAACATCGAAATTTCATCCATAGGTATCACGACTTTGCTATAGGATATACTGATGATTTTTCCTTAGAGCCTTTATATTCACAAGCTTATTTCCAATGAAGATCTCTTTCACTAAAGCATAATCATAGTCAACCCATCCATGATTCTTTCATCCCACAATTGGCAATAGAATATTCCAATAGGCTAGATCAATTCTTACAATAGAGGAAAAACTTGGAAACATTAGGCTTGTCATCAAAATTAGAGATTTTACTAGCAAAGATACCCTATCAAAATGCCACAAATTTGGAAAATTACACCCAAAAATAGGTCCCTTTACTGAGAAAAAATAGACAAACACTGTGAAGTTCCAAAATAGCACATATATAGTCTATTTTAGTGCATACACCCTGTCTGTTAGTGCATCTATTGTTCAAATAGCGCATTCACAATCTGTTTTGGCGCATCTAAAAAATCTTATAGTGCATCTGCAGTCTGTCACCTACACTCACCAGTGTCTGAAATTACCAGTATCTTGGCACATCCATAGTCTATTTTAGTCCATATACCCTTTCTGACAACGCATTTACCATATCTTTTAGCACATACACAGTTTGTTTTAGTGCATCTGCCCTCTGTAATAGTGCATCCATAGAACTAGAAAATAGAGAGCTATTGGAAACCCCTGTCATACTATTGACATTGGAACTTAGGTTTTTATCAGCACAAAAACATTTTCACAGTAAAAATAGTGTCTTAAATTTGAAACAAATAAGATCTTACAAGTCAAAACTCTTTCAAATTAAACCTAGATCTTGCAACTTTAAAGTGTCCAAATATCAAACACAAATATTGGTTATTAGGTTAAGTTTCATTATTAGGATTTTATCATCCTATAATCATGAAACGAAACACAATAATTAGATTTTTAACTTAGTCTCATCAATAGGATATATCATTCTATTTGACTTTATTAAAAATCAATTGACACTCATCCAAACACAAAAGATTAAAGTTTAGTGAGAAAAAAAACACTTGTATTCCAATTTTGACAAGGTTACAAAGAAAAAAACTTAGGGAAAAGGAAATTAAAACATCAAATATCATGGCTGAAGAAAATCCTTTTCACCAATTCCACCAAAATGATATAAATGAAATAACCCAAGAAGATATCCAAACTGCACAACAAGATCCAAATTTCCACAAATTCATGGAAAAGGTTTTGGAACAAGATATGGAAAAATACCTTTTGATGCTAGCTGAACTAGGTGCCAAACTTCCAAAATACTTTGACATCAATTGACTAAAAGAAACACCTAAATCAGTTGAAACTGAATCACACAACACACAAAACACAGATCAAGTAGTTTCCCTAACACATCAAATGCAAAACTTGCAACAACTCCAAGATATACAAAAAGGAACCATGAAGAGGTACTCATTACAAGACATTTGTCCTTACCCTTTTGATCCAAGTGTGGACATGATACCATTTCCTAGACATTGCGAATTCCTGAAATATGACAAGTACAATGGTAAAATGGACCCAATTGATCATGCGAGGGAATTCAAAACCATGAGTATAGAATTTTCAGAAGAAGACACTTATCTAATGAGGTTATTTCCAAGGATCTTAGGAGGTCAATGTATGGAATGGTTTTCTAAACTACAACCAGGAATTCGATCTTTTGAAGAACTAATCAATAGGTTTATCTCATAATTTTCCTTCAATATTCAACACGAGGTAATGATAAAAGACCTTTACAACATGAAACAAAAAAAAGGTGAAACATTTCTCTCATTTCTATAATGATGGTGAAGGTTGTTTTCTAGATATCCTCGTTCTATACCTGAAGAAGAAAAATTGGAACTATTCATTGAAAACTTAACTGATGACATGAGCTATAGGCTTGAACTACAATGTCCACCTACATTTGAGAAAGTGATTGAAAATGGTCTCAAGATTGAAGAAGCCTTAGTCAAAAGAGGAGTGATAAAACATTACAATGAAGCATCAAACAATAAAAATTCCTCAAATCACTATGGCAACAATGATAAACCTAAGTTTTGGCAAAAGAATAGAAATACTAGAAACAATGATACTACAAATGACACACAAAATGCGAAACCAATATTTAATTTGACAACAACTACTATAAAGACCAATAAAAACAATGACCAAAACATCAATCAGAATGTTAGTCAAAACAATAATCCAAACAATGGAGAATCTAAGCCACAATCATATCCAAGACCATCAAATCGACGAAGATTCACACCATTGGGACAAAAAATAGAATCAACAATGAGAGAGCTTATTGCAAATGAACATATCACCTTACCCAAAGCAAGAAATTGGTAACCAAAAGTAAAACCATCTTGGTGGAATGATGCTGACTATTGTAACTTTCATAAAAAAAGGACATAAGACAAACAATTGTATGCAGTTAAAACACCTAGTACAAGATTTGATTAACAACAAGAAAGTATTCGTCGAAGGACCTCAAACAAACAATGATCATGGTGCATTTAAAAATCCTTAACCAAATTATGAAAAGGGAGAATCTTCTTTTGCAAATAGTAAAGGTAAAAATTTAAACTACATTTATGACAACACTATATATTGTATCTCTACAGTTGAGAATAATGAAGATCATAACAATCAAAATGATAATGTGGAAACCAATGACATCATACCCATAGATCTGATCCCAAACATGGATACATCCAACAATCAGATCAATGTCATAAAAATCAGGGGAGATCAAGAATATCAACCAGTCAACGTGACAACAAGGGGGCAATACAAGGTAATATTGAAAGGAATTTTATCTAAAACCATTGCTACCCATTCAAATCAATACAACATTGTCAATCAGCTATAGAAAATACCATCACAAATATCAATTTTGGAACTCCTTAAAATCTCACCATCTCATAAGGAGGTTTTGGAACAAGCTCTTGTGGCCACAACAATACCCAATAATCTAGATGTTTGTCAATTCCAGGCTATGGTAGGACACTTAATCATGCCTCACTACCTATCATTTTCAGAACAAGATGACGTGTCACTTACTCATCCACACAATTCTTCCCTTCATATTGAAGTCTTAATCCACAAACACCGAGTAAAACATGTCTTAATAGATGGTGGAGTTGGTTTAAACATTTGCACTTTAAAATTGATCCATGCACTAGCTTATTATGACAATGCTATTGATGCTAGAAGGAAGATCACAATAAAAGCCTATGATGAATAATAGAGATCCTCCAAGGGATTGACCGTGTTTCCTATTCAAGTGGGACCAATTGTGAAGAATGTTCTTTGCCAAGTATTAGACAAAGAGCTCACTTATAACATACTCTTGGGATGTCCATGGATTCATGAAATGAAATCAATACCTTCAACTTATCATCAGTGTTTAAAGTTTCCGGTCAATGGACAAGAAGTCACTATTTCAGCTGATTACAATAGTCCTCAAACTTGTAACACGCTTAAAACAACTCAAGACACTTTGGTGACCCATAATAGAGAAGCAAACACTTCTAGTTCATCCAACGGTGAAAAGTAACTAAATTTTATATCCAAATGGGTTGAGAAAAAGGACTAGTCAAAAGAAACAAGTGTTGCAGACTTCACTCCATCAAACAATGAAGCTCAACTAGATTCTCTATCACAACAATTCAAAGACAAGATCTAGTTAAAAGACAAAGGCATAGGAGAGTATTCCATTGAGCAATCTTTATGTCTTTCATAGTTGCTGCCATCTCCAAAATCATATGGGAAGCCATCAAAAATAACACAAAATCATCACAACCTACCATGGTCCTAGATGAAAGGTTTGTAAAAGTAGGTACTCTAGAAGAGGAATCAAAAGACAAGGCCATCCTCAATTGGCTCTACAAAGACGAAGAAGCATCAACATCAACAAACATCAACATTAAGATTGATCAATATGGAAAAGGAAAATCTATCTTAGATAAAATGGGGTATGAAGGACAAGGACCTATTGGAAAAAGAAAAGAAGGCATTGTATAACCCATTCAACCTCTCACACTTCAGCCAAAATACAAAACAAGACTGGGTTATACATGGGAAACAAAAGAAGAAAACACTCATAGAGTTGTAGAAAGAATCCTTCAAATGCAGGATAGTTCTAAGATAGATTCTAATGCATATGAGTGGGATTATTTATTAGAAACATCATCTAAGGACATACAAATTGATGTTATAAAAGAGTATGCACCCACACGTGAGGAGGGACAAAGCTCAAGGACTAGACCCCTTGTATTTGGATCACAAAATATCGATGAATCAAGTGAGGATGGACAGATATCGAGTAAGATAGATGACTTGGAGGAGAGTACTATCATAGACCTTGAAATTACCACTAAATTTTTTGACAACATTGCTATCATAACCTTTATTTCCATTGACCTAAACCAATCTGATGACTTCTTACCATTAATGCATCCTAAACTTATCGACTGGGAACCAATTGAACCTATCAGTATTCCTATCTTTGAGAATGATGCTGCTATCATAAATTTCCTTTGTTGTGATGAACCTGACACAAGTTCTAATCATAAATCTCATAACAAAAATCTAGGTCAGGAGGGTGTCAAATTTTTCAGTTGCAAAATTGAAAATAGGAATAATAAATCTAATGGTGAAAACCATTCAACGACAACATTATATCTTGAAAAAGTAAAAAAATAAAGAATGTATTTGACAGTGAAAACCTCTCTAAGGCATCGAAGAATGGAAGATTTGACACCCTTCTAGAAAATTTTCATGAAAGATCATCAGTGTTGGTGGAACCTACACAATCTATCAATATTGACACAATAGAAAAGGAAAAAACTCTATATCTGGCAACATCAATGAGTGAACAAGAAAAGCCATAATTCATCAAGTTCTTTGAGGAAAAAACCATTAACTTTGCTTTGTCATACTCTAATATGCCAGGTTTAGATCGATATATTCTAATGCATCATTTATCTCTACCATCTTGGATAAAACTAGTGAAACAAAAACTAAGGAAAATGCATTTGCATATCGCCTTGATGGTAAAGGTTGAGCTGAAGAAGTTGTTAGATGCAGGATTCATCAGGTCTATCAATTATGTAGAGTGGATTTTAAATATTCTACCTGTATCTAAACCAGATAATAGTATCAAAATATGCACAGATTTCAGAGATCTAAATAAGGCATGTACAAAGGATGATTTTCCTTTACCAAACATTGACATTATTGTGGACTTAACAAAATGACATGCCATGTTGTCACTAATGGATGGCTTCTCAGGGTATAACCAAATCAAGATAGCACCCAAAGATCAGGAAAATACAACATTCACATTTCCATGGGGCACATTCTGTTGGAACGTCATGCCCTTTGGGTTGAAAAATGTAGGTGCAACATATCAGCGTGCAATGACCACTATTTTCCATGACATGATGCCTACTTTTATGGAAGATTACGTTGATGATATATTAGAAAAATCATATACCAAAGAAGGACATCTGGAGATTCTAGAAAAAATCTTTACAAGATTAGAAAAATTCAATGTCTGATTAAATCCTAAGAAATGTGTGTTTGGGGTTACATTGGAAAAACTCCTAGGATACATAGTGTTAGAAAAGGGTATCAAAGTGGATCCTGCTAAGGTCAAGGAAATAATGGAAATTCCTCCACCAAATAATATCAGTCAATTAAAGATCTCTACAAGGCAGGCTACAATCAATCAGGAGGTTTATCTCTTAGTTACCAGATAAAAGTCACCACTTCAATCATTTGCTACATAAGAATGTCTCTTTCAAATGGGATGAAGGATGTGAAACTACTTTCAATCAAATAAAGCAATATTTTATGTCACCTCCCATATTAATGCCACCTATAGAAGAGAGACCATTTTTATTATACATTGCAAGAACATACATTTCTTTAGGAGCTCTATTAGCACAAGAAGATCATGAAGGAAGGGAACAAGCTATATACTATATCAGCAGAACTCTGAATGGTTATGAAATAAATTACACCTTCATTGAGAAAGAATGTTTGGTGGTGGTATTTTCTACCCAATAGTTGAGGCATTACATGTTGACCCACATGGTTAAGCTCATTGCAAAGGTTGATCCGTTAAAGTACTTACTCAACAAGGTTTCTCTAACAGGGAGACTAGCCAAGTGGGTCATGAGCTTGAGTGAATTTTATATCCATTATGTGGATAGGAGAGCCATCAAAGGTCAAGTGATTGTTGATTAATTATTTGAAGCTCCATTATCCGATGGTCATCCAATGAACATTGAGTTTCTTGATGCTGACATTCTTACTATAACAACACACCAATGGAGGCTTTATTTTGATGGGTCATACACACAACGTGGGTTTGGTGCAGGCATTCTGTTTGTCACACCTCAAGGACATACCATCCCAAAGTCCTATAGACTCATGTTTCCATGCATAAATAATGTAGCTAAGTATGGGGCCTTAATTATTGGCATCAAAGTGGCGGTTGAATGGAATATCATAGAACTACAGGTATGTGGTGATTCACAATTAGTTATCTATCAAGTAAATGATGGATATCAAACAAAGGATGAAAAGATGATGCCATATAAGAAGATGATAGATGATCTAAAAAAGTACTTTGTGGATATCAAGTTTGAATAGATTCCAAGGGTAGAAAACAAAGTTGCAGATGCTATGGCAAAAATTGCTTCTCTCTTGCAGTTGCCAGAAAAACGAGGTCATTATGAGTTTATGGTAGAACAAGTGTCTAATACTGCTTATGATAATCCAAAATCTCAGACCATATGCCATTTAGTTGGCATTGAATCCTCAATCTATGGAAATACCTATGCTTACTTGAAAGACAAAATCCTCCCTCCCAATCTTTCCTGAAACCAAAAATGCAATTTCATTCACCGAACCACACGACATACATTAATTGCTGACATACTTTACCGTCGAGGGCTAGATGGTACTCTTCTTCGGTGTCTGGAACATAATGAGTCTGAGATAGCTTTACATGAGGTTCATGAAGGTATTTTTGGAACTCATTCAAGCAGACTAACCCTAGAAAAGGAACTCCTCTATTTGGGGTATTACTAGCCGAACATGGAGAAGGAGTCCTTTCAGTTTGTTAAAAAATGATAGAAATGTCAAATCCATGGTAACTTAATTCATGCACCGGTGCAAGAATTGCATCCCTTCACATCAACATGGCCTTTTGTCAGTGGGGACTAGACCTGGTAGGAAATATTAATCCGTCTTCATCCAATGGACACAAGTTTATAATCACAAAAACATCGTACTTTACAAAATGGATAGAAGTAGTTCCCTTCACAAAAATCACTAGGAAGAAGATATCATATTTCATACTAAACTACCTCATCTATAGATATGGAATTCCTCAGTCCATTGTCACAGAAAATGGTTAACCTTTTAAGAATTAGGATGTGTAGGAACTGTGTGAGAAATTTCATATCCAACATCATTTTTCAACACCATACTATCCTCAAGAAAATGGCCAGGTAGAGGCCTCAAATAAAACTATTCTAAAAATCTTGAAGAAGATAGTCAATGATGTTGGACGTGATTGGCACATACAATTAAATCTTGCTCTTTGGGCATACATAACCAACATCATAACACCTACAGGAGCTACACCATATGCCTTGGTATATGGATTAGAGGCCATACTACCCATTGAGGTTGAGATTCCATCACTCTATGTATCACTGAAGGGTATCATTCTAGATGAGGATTATAGAGTGTCTAGACTTCAAGAGCTAGAACTATTGGATGAATATTGTCAACAAGCTATGAACCATTTTATGGGATATCAACAGAGGATGTCCAAAAGCTACAATCACAGGGTAAAGCCTAGAGTCTTTCAGGTTGGGGAATTGGTCCTAAGAGAAAACCCTAGAAATAAACAAGACAGAGAAAAGAAAGGGAAGTTTTAACCTAACTGGCTAGGTCCCTTTGTAATCATATCAATATATGGATCTGGAGCCTATCAACTATCTACATCGAAAGGGGATTTGTTTAATGAACCTATCAACAATATCCATCTTAGGAAATTCTATACCTAAAATCATCTAGTGCATGGTTGAAATGGTCACCTTGATGAAAACCTGGAAAATAGGCATCTTGGTAACAAAAAATTAAAAAAAAATTTAAAATTAAAATTTAAAAAAAGAAAAGAAAAAAGAAGAAGATAAAAAGACAAAAAAATCATAAAGTTTGAAAAAGTGCAATAAAAAAAAGTTGTGAAAACTTGGAAATAGGCACTACTTGTGATTTAAACCAATTTCTCTATCTATTAGATGCATGACTTAGTCGTTCACTTTTTCCATCATCTTTCTACTTATCATTTGAAAATGAACATCATGTACATATCCTGGCAAAGTGATCGTGTCACACCATAGCTTGGGGGAAAAATCCTGATCCCAAAGGGGGAAAAAAACTTGAGCTTAAGCAAATAGACAAACAATAGTATGACAATGCAACAAACACAATGATCATTAGCAAACTCAACCTTGAACATACATCAAACATTAGTAACTTTAGAAAATCAACCATCCACATCAAGACAATTGAAATCAAACCAATTAGAACAACTCAAAATGGATGATCTAATCTGAATAATGATTGAAATACCTTAAGAAAAGGTTGAATTGTTGTACTTTGATCATTATTATCATTTCTTTGGAGCAACTCGATGATGTATTGAACTAGAGAAGCCAGGAAAAGGAATGATATTTTCTTTGTCTGTTGTTTGTGAATTAATTATTTATTGTGTGAAATGTCGCGAGATGTGCTCTACAAAGTATCACTGATGACATTCCAATTCCAATAATAAAATGATTGATTCTTGTCTGTTTACGCAAGAAATGCTCAGGTCATCTGGGTTCAATTATACCTAGATGCTTGTGTTACCTTGCAATATCAAAAATCATGAAAGAAGTACTCATGTCATCATTGGTCTAAATTATACCATTGATGCTTGTACTCACTTTCAACATTTTAAAAGCTTCATGATGATAAAAAACAAAAATAAAAGGACTGTTAAGATTCCAATGTTTTCATGTAGATTTTTATGGTAAATTAAATTGCATTCATGATAGTTTTACATCTGCAGAGTATTTGTTACAAATATTGGTGAAGAATTCAAAAAAGATTTCATCTCATTTATGGATTGAGTATACTTGACATTAACAAAAACATCATCATTATCATGTAGCTGCATAATCATTTCCATTACATACAATAGAAAACATTATTATATCATTTCATCATTCAAACATTTGATCATATAATTTGCATCAATAATATCACTTCATTTGTGCATCACATCATAAAATTGCATGAGAAAAAATATAAAAAAAAAAATCTCTATGTACTTGCATTTTCATTCACCCATTCATCATATCATATATCATACATTCGAAGTACCATTATATTGATCATTCATTCATCCATTTATTGCATCATTAATTTGCATTAGAAAAATAAAAAATATAGTACATCATATTCATCTTCATCATTATGTCATCTATCATTTAAAATCATATCCAAAAATCATACATGTAGATGCATTTTCATATCATTTACATATATCCATTATCATACAACTATCACAATGCATCCATACATCATCATTATAGGCATTATCACATAAAAAAATATATAAATCATAGCATATCATAATGATCATTAATTGCATCTATAACATCATAACATAAATCATCACATGGCATATATAAATAGGATATTAAATGCATCCATCATAGAATCATATAAACACAAATAGATCGATCAATCCACAACATATCATATAAATCTCAAAAATTGAAATGTCAAGTATACAATGAAGTCCAATATGTAAAGAGAGACAACATAAAAAATGGTTGTGAATCAAAAACCCAGAGCATACATAATGTCTCAAAATATATCAGAAAATCTAATCTTGGAGCTATGTAGTGCTAGCCCCAGATGGTGTTGGCATCACTAGACCAATACCTCCCCCACCATATGTACCAGGATCTCTTGGGTCTATCAAAAGAGGTTATGTCACACCCACACTAACCAAACTAGAACAATTCCTGCCTGATCGAGACTGGGAATAACTGACTCTCTCCTTAGAGGGAACAACATCATGATATTTTCCTTTGTAATACTCTTCCTCTCTACCCACGTAGAGAACCTCTCTCACATAATTGGCCATAGATGTACCATCACCCAATCTCTATAATATCTTAGTTGTAGTTTGTGTCTACTCTACAACCTATCTAGTTGCATCTCTCTTAGTTGTCAAAGTAGTAATCTATGCTTGAGCCGCTACTAACTGTACCTCTACCTAAGAGAGAGCATGTGCATGGGACTGGGTCCATGTCTACATCTGTGTCTAATTCTACACCAATAAACCCTGAGCCTGTATCAACTGACCCTGTAAAGTCTACACCTGCACTATAGGCTTGTAATCTGTGTCTACTGCTACTGGTAAGGTACACCGATCTGCACATGCTGCTCTACAGGGGCTATCAGTGATCACCTCTTATGAGCCACCATGATGTCTTTGACATCCAAAACTGGCACTAATCCACTGGCTCCACTTGACCCATTGGTTGCACCTGGTCCACCACCATCTCCACCATCATCTCCACCCCCATCTCCACCACCTACATATCCCTCATCATCATATCCCTCATCATCACTGCTCCTCACATTCTCCTCTACCTCCACATCGTGCTCCTCCTCCACACCCTCATCTCAACTCCATTGGTGACCACACATAATTGCAACCTCCTCCTCACTAGGTAGTGGCATGAGCTCATCAGGAACTGATATTTGAGGGAATGGATGCAAGGCAAGATACTCTGTGTAATCTGCAGTAATCAGAGGCTCGAGAATTTTTGGACAAATATCCCAATCTGAAGGCTATAAGTTTAGGTACTCCTAAATAATGGTGTCAAAGGAAAGGATGGGTCCCCACTTAGTAGAATCAATCTGACATCAAGCATAATGAACAACACCTTGGGACATACCCTGTACAATACCATACTGTTTGGCCACCCTCTTGAGCAAAAATCTCTCAATCATGAAACGAGTCTGACCTATCAAGAACATGGACTGACAAAGATATCCCATCTCAGTATCATCCTCATCCTAGTGATCACAATCTAGATAAGGCCTCCAGGTAACGACCTCCAAATCATCCAGAACTCTCCTCCAATGCTCTAACTTACCCAGTCTAGGCTGAGTATGACAACCTATATACCTGTGAACATACAGCCTCATGGTCGGTATCTGTCTAACTGTCACTGGACGCGTAACAACTATATGCTCCCATGCCCACACCTGAAGAAGGGTAACTCTGGAAGACAAACTGCGATCGTAGAGGTAGACAACCGAATGCAAATGATGATAAAGATGGGCAAGCATACACATGCCCCATGCATATTTGGTACCATGCACAATCATAGCCTCAATGATACAACCCCAACCAACAAAAATTCCCTTTGACCTACGATTAGGAAAAAGGAACCCTCCAATAAAACTAGCAAGTACTAAAGAAAAGTGGGATATGCATCAACCATCTCACACCATGGAATACCATATCCACAAATTGAATTATCCTGAAATATTCTACGTAGAGCATCGGTCCCACCCTGCTCTGAAGAATCATACACTACAACCTCTCCAACAATGGGTATCCTCAAAATATGCCATACATCCTCAGGGGTGACTATCATCTCACCAGTAGGAAGGTGGAAGGTATTATGCTCACTATGCCACCTCTCTGCTAAAGTTGTTAGGAGACCCCAATTAATCCTAATCTGGGGCATATCTAAGAGAGAAGACAAACCACAATGTGTGATGACTGTTGTCTCGGGCTACACTAGCTGTAGTATCAAATCAAACGTCCTAGGAAACTTCTCTCTAATCTATAGATTCACAAATGACTCATGTCATCACGAAAAAAATAAAAAAGTCAGAAATCTTTATCAATTCATCAAAAATCAATCAACCTATCCAATCTAATCAACTCTGTTGATACTTCACTAAAATATCATGAGCAACTATCAAATCAACCTCGCCAATCATGAGGTCGATCATCAAATCTATCAATCAACCTCACCTATCATAAGGTTAATCATCAATCTTAAATTGTATCTTGCCTATCATGAGGTTTATCTAGTCAAAATATAATTATTTCTCGCCTATCATGAGGAAAATTATCATCAATCAATCATCAGACCTCACCTATCATGAGGTTGAACATCATCAACTTTATCAAGATCATCAATCATATCAAATCAACGGCTGATAAGATTGAAAATTGACAAAATTAGGACAAAATTGACAAATTACATCATTCTAATTTCAATGCACTAAAACAGTGTTTTTATGCGCCATTAAAACACCTTAATGCGCTAAAACAGGCGACAAAAGTGTTATTTCATCATATGCACCATTTCAGGAGGCAAATGCACCACTTTAGGTGGTCTATGCGCTGAACTAACAGATGGGCTACTTTACCCTATGTATGCGCTAAACTTTTTGTCACAGGCACTAAAACAACCTATGCGCTAATCTATCTTATCAATGCACTAAAACAAGTCATCTATGCACTAAAATAGAAATCCTAAGCGCTACTGCGGGCTATGGATGCGCTAAAATAATTTAAATTAAAGTAAAACCAAATAAAAGTGTGAAAAATGAAATGCACAAAAAACAAGGAGGTTCACGAGTATGTACCGAAGGTCCGTAAGTGGCTGGGCGGTTATAACGATGCACGCACTCGAAACAGTGAGTGTGATAAGGGATTGCCATCTTGCTCCAAATTTGATCTCACTCCAAGTTTTCAAACTTCAACATGCACAAATGAATTCAAATCTCATTTTAACCTTTTATAGGTTAATAAAGGGTATTTTGGTGGGATTAACTTCTATTATTTACTTGAGGTTTAATTCAAAACTCATCATAGGGGAATCTTTCAAACTATTTTGTCGAAAGATAAATTATTTCATCATCATATCTTTATCAAATCATCACAAATCATTAGAAAATCACAAATCTTTTTTTTTTTGAAAAATTCCAAAATTCCAAAAAAATAAAAAATTCATCAATTTATCTCCCGAGGGGGCATATATTCATCATCACAACAAAATCAACATTTGGGGCATACTGAAAAAAAATCATCGGTACTAGCAGCAACATCGAAATTTTCTTTGAAGTAATGCATAAACACATCACTTCAAAGAGGGGAAAAATGTATACACCTAAAAATGGTCTGGATAATCTAATTAATTAAATATGATTTACTTGATTAATTAACCTTTAATTTCTTCTATTATTAAATAAATAGAAATATTTATTTATATAGTTCATCTTCTAAATTTTTTAATCTTGATTCTATTATTTTCATCTTAATTAAATAAACAAATTTCACTTTGTTTTATTTAATTATGATAATCAAATTCATCTACTATTGAATAAATAGAAATATTTATTTATATAGTTCACATTTATATTCTTCTACTTATTCTCTCTTAATTAAATAATCAAAATTTTAATAGTTTTTACTTAATTATCATTATCCCTCTTTTATTAAATAAACAATATCAAAAATATTTGTTTATCTTAGTAATTGTTATTTCTTCCTAAATTTGAAATAAATCCAAATATTCAAATTTATGCACAGCTAATCATATTCACCTACCAAATTAGATATTTTATATCTAATTAATTTATCTCAACCTTCACGGGTAAATTTGGAGACAAACTTGCAAGCAATCCTTTTCAATCTTTCTCCAATGATTCTTCCTATCATCTGGCTAAGCCTTTTTGTGGGGAGGAACCATCCACATGATCAACTCAGGATTATTCATCTTTCACCATTCAATCCTTAAGATCAAATCCAAACCTTTTTTGTGTTGCCCCTTTGCAAATGTGCTACTATGAATCTATAAATACAACCTCCTACTATAGGAAATGGATCCCAACTTTGTGCAATCTTACTCTGTAGAAATACTAATTGAGAATTCAAGCATCTTAGCAATAGCATTATCATTTAGCAATAACAATCAAAGCATTTTAGAATAGAATCAATATCATGGCTCTTCATTTAGTTGCATCATAATTTATTATAGCTTATTTTATCAAGTTTCATGTCAATTTAGATTATAGTAGTTTCATCATTATCATTTGGATATCATCATATAGGATTAGATTATTGCATTTAGCAACATATCATTATCTAGATTGGCATTTTAATAGTCGTAATATTTTCTAAATCTGAGAGCCCCGTGACATAATAAATCTTTGGAGATAAAGAAGAATATGATGCTTTCACTAGATTCTTGCTTTAAATTAGTTTAAATATTGTTGAATCTTTGATATAATATCTTATTAAGAAGTGTTGTTTGTTATTTCACTCATTACTTATTCCACACTTACACCAAGAAGAAAAGATCAATCATATGCTATGTCTATTGTTGCTAGTGTCATTTAGTCTATTGGGAAAAATAGTTGATCTAAAGATAAAAATGCAGCAAGAAGAGCTATAACAGCTGCTATAGTTAATAAAGCAACTTTGAATAAAATAATGGTAAGTAATATTAGTGAAGTTCTAGAAATACATCCTAAAACATTGCTAAGAGCAACAAAAAGAAGAGAAAATATAGAAAATGATCCAATTAACCAACGTTGGAGTTTTAGTGGTCGACTCCTGAGGTTTGACATGAAATTGAATGCTCAAATTAAATCTTTGATTGAAAAAGATTGGCATGATAATACTAGGGCATCATCTAATGCTAGAGATGTTTTAAAACTAAGAGTGGGGTCCAAAGTTCGCAATCCTCATCCAAAAACCTTTTAGATACAACACAAACTAAATTTTATAGAAAATTTGTGGTGATTTAGTGTTACCTGGTAATATTAAAATAAGTCAAAGGTATTTTGAAAAATTTAATCCCTAGTATGTAAAAATTAATAAGCAACAAATATCTTGTTGTAAAATGCATGTTCAATTTTGTTATTTTTATGATGTTTTTCGATATATACATTGTACTTTGCATACTAACATGATTATACAAGAATGTGGTATTAATATGCCACCTGAAACAATAAGGGAGTTTATATAAAGTTTGTTTTGTGAAAGATCTAATGGTAAATTATTTTATTTAAGTTCTTGTATTTCTGGACAATGCACTATTTGTGGAAATATTTCATTCTTAAGAATTTGTATGCATGAAAGTGTTGATAATGATTTTGGACAACAATTAGTAGATGTTAAAAGATTTAAGAATGTTGACTATTCTTTAAAAGATGGAAAAATAGGAAAGCATTGTGATTTAGTTATAGAAAAAGTTAGTGTACATGCATTCAAGAGTGAATTTAAGAATAATATTGTACCAAAATATGTCATGCACTCTCAACGTGCTCGATGGATTGATGGCCATTTTTGCACATGTAGAATCAAATTTAAAATTGGTACTATACTTTCAGTGATTGATTTTGCGGAAAATTATACTCTAGCCCCACAAGAAGAAATTCAATCACAGTATTATAATTTATGCAAGTAGCTATGTTTGTCCATATTTTTTATAGACATGCAAATGATAGCACAGAGGATGATAGAAATTTTTTGAGGGAGTATCATTTTATTTGAGTGACAACCAATTACACTCGTTAGAGTTTGTTCAATATATTTTATAGAAATTTTAAGAGAAAGAGGAATCCAAATGACATAACACCTCATATGGTCAGATAATTGTACAAGACAGTTCAAGAATGCCTAAATGTTCTATTGGTTAAGTAGGGTTCACAAGGAACTTAATGTTCAACATATATGGAGTTTTTTTTAAGCTAGGCATTGTAAAGGAGAACGTGATGGAGTTGGTGCGTGTGTCAAAAAAATTCTTGCTAGAGAGCAATTGAAATTTGAGGATGTAGTAAAATTTAAAGATGCACATGGGATTGTGGATTGGTGCAATACAAGATTATCTACACCTAGTTCGAGTGAGTACTTTAAAGTTCATCGATTCTTTTGGTTGGTTGAAGAAGAGAACATTCTACCTAGAGTTGATTGTGAGACAATCAGTGGATCTACTAAATGGAATTCATTTAAGAGTTTGACAACAAGAACATGGACTATCTGGAAAAGGGAGCTTGCATGTTTTTGTTAGTTTTGTATCTCAAGAGATTGGGAAGCATGTGAAAATATAGAATGGGTTGAAGAGTGGGGGCAAAGATCATTGACACCTGCACAAGCACACAGTCAATATGAAAGAACTATTGAAGACAATGATCAAGTGTTTGCATCTAAAGACTATGAACGTGTTTCAAAACTTGTAAAGAAGGTAATTTAATTCAATTTATTTCACTTTATTAAGTTATTTTGTAATACTAAATTATTTATATGGGTATGCGCAAGTTATTAAATCAAATTTTGTTTGTAAGACATGTGTATGTTGTTGCACCTGAGGGGAATGAAGAGGAAATAGATTATTGGTTGGCTTGTTGTGTGGAGACTAAACATAAGTTAATATCACCTCGAGAAGATGATGATGGCTATCATTATCCAATAGGTACAATGATCCCCTTAAGACATCCCCTTAAGCAAATTTTGATAACAAGTTTTTGATCCCCTTAAGCAAATTTTTAGAACAAGTCTTTGATCCCCTTAAGAAAATTTTGAGAACTTATATGATGATGGTTTTCATATTTTCCAATAGGATTGGTGGTGGTTGTTGGCACTTGGCTACAAAATACCTAATAATGAAGAATGGTCTACCTACATTCGAAGATTGTGAAACTGTATAGTCGTAAAATTGCACCCCTTGCAATTTCATAGACATTCTTGCACCTGCTTTAGTTTCCACTCCCTTAGATTCTTGTGTAGGCTCATTTTAGCCCATGTATCAACCTTTTTCCCTTCTCAGGATGCTCAACACCCCTTTTTAGCAGCTACCCTTGTGTTTCAGCTTTGCATCAGAATTTGTGCCTTTCCCGTTTGTGTCATTTTATAGTGTGATGTGTCCGGACACTAGCACACCGTGCATAATTTCACGTGCCGCACTAGCATCCTACAATGTTTCAATGTTTAAACGATTGTTTCCGCACATTCTTTCCACTTGTTAGCAACTTTTGTTGGTGATAACGGCTGGGGACTCCCTAAAACGGCTTGGGAAGCTTCTTTTCCCTCCTTAAAATTAGTCTTTTTAATACATTTAGTCTTCTAAGTTCCTCTAGCTTTATTCTAACTTCTTCTTCTCCTTCTTGGCTTCCATCTTGACATTCTCCCCTCTTTTTTTTGCTTGCAAAGATCTCTTGTTTGTTACAACATCCTTCTACAACACTTTCAAGTTCTCTTGGCATCTCTCTATGCAAATCTCTCAAGCTCTTATAACACTCCTTGCAACACCCTTGGCTCTTGTAGCTCTCTTGCTCTCTCTCTTTGGCTTCCTTAAGCCTTGCAACTTCATCTCCCTTATCTCATACTTATGAGCATCTTGGGATTCCATATCCCCTTTCTATTGCATCTCTACTTTGTGATACAGATTCTCCTCCTTGAGTGGGGATTGCTTTTATCACCTCTTTTGTGATATGGGTTCTCCTCCTTAATCAGGGGTTGCTCTTATCACCCATACTTGGTGGTGTAGGTTCTACTCCTGAAGCGGGTTTTTCTTTCACCACACTTTTTCCATTTCGGTTCATTTCTCCCTATCTATTAGTTGTTCGTGGAGGTGGGAACACCAAAACGGGGGCTTGATTGAGGCAAACCCCTATATAGCCCCAACACTTTCTTTCAATCTTACAGATGCAGGTATTGAAGATATCTACTAGCTGGAGGCTTCATTACTTGGATTGTTGTGAGCATCTTATTTCCTTTCTTCTTCTTATCTCTATCATTTCTACTTCACTTTTATTTCAGTTCTATCACTTTCTAGAAGTCCTTCACAATTAGAATAGAAGTAGTCACTGTAGATGCATAAAATTGTTCATATATGATTAATCCTGGCATTTAATTAAATATTTATTATTTAATTAATTTCTCT
This sequence comes from Sequoia sempervirens, assembly GCA_007258455.2. Classification (NCBI taxonomy): domain Eukaryota; kingdom Viridiplantae; phylum Streptophyta; class Pinopsida; order Cupressales; family Cupressaceae; genus Sequoia; species Sequoia sempervirens. The sequence goes on from VDFB02359338.1 coordinate 397,286, forward strand.
AAAGTCTTCTACATATGATTAAATTTAATTAATTTAATTATATTGTTCATTCAATTTATTCTTCTATCATGATTAAATAAATTGATTTTTATTTAATTATTTCACATCCATATGTCCACTTGATTAATTAAATAAATACACTTTATTTATTTTAATTAATTATCACTTTTTGAATTTAATTAAGTCCTTTTGATTTAATCAAATTTAAATATTTCTTTTCAAATCTTTCTTCTAGTTAATTAAATATATTATTTAATTAATTTCATTTACATACCATTTCTTAAAAGTTTAATTAAATATCTTTATTTAATTGAATATCTTCCATATCTTTTTCAAAATCATAATTAAATATTCTATTTAATTATGAAATCTTCCATTATTCTTCAAATCTAGGTAAATATTCTATTTTAAGAAAAAACCTCTATGTCACCCTTAAATGAATAATTGACTTTAATAATTCATTATTTATCTTCTTCAAAATCTTTCCATAATCTCACAAAAGATGATTTTTTTTACAAATCATCTTTATCATCTTATCTTACCTCTTTTATAGAAAAGAAAATAAATCTTGCTTTCTATTTTCTTTTGTTTTTCTTCAGTCTTATCAATCTTCAACCGTTTGATTTGCCAGGAATTTTCACAATCGTTGATCATATCAGCCAATCAAAAGCTTTTGAAAAACTCTATAAATAGCACTGCCAATCCAAGCAATGGTTACAACATACAATAGATGAATTAGAGATTAATTGTATTCTAGCATTATAGCATTCTAGCATTATCATTATAGTTTATTATTCATAGCATCATCATAATCTTTCATTTTAACAACCATGTTTAGCATTAGAACGATCATGTCTTAGCTTAGCATTACATGCATTTCATATTCAATCTCATTCTCTAGGAAGACTGTTTGTTGAGCCTAGCATACAATCTGAGAGCCAGCTGGAATCAATGAAAACACTGGAGATTGAGGACGATAGGATGACATCGATAACATGATACTGAGTTTGCAATCTTTATTATTTTATATTATGCTTTTGATATAATGTCTTATTGGTGTGTTTGATTCATTTGTTTTTACATATATAACACGCATAAAATTGACCACACAGTCACCTTGTCATTTTTTGTGATATTCTCACTTTTTGGTCCATACGAGATGCCATCACACCTCTAGGATGCCAACGTGATGCGATTTCATTTGTATCCCATGTTGTTGTCCTTTGGATGAGAGCTTGTCAGTCTGTCCAAAAAATCTCTATGACCTTCTCTTTCTGATTCCAGAACTGTTGCAGCTATTCCTTGAGATAGTTTAGGGAAGTTCACTCGTGAGGCTCTCTAAATGAAGAGAACTCATGAGTAGAAAATCCCCCTTCTCTATCAAAACACATAAAAATATTATACACTATTCACATTTGGTGGTGGAAACAAATATAAAACTAGATCGGTATCGTGGAAGACCTACAAATAAAGTGCTATGGACAATTTCTATGGAAAAGCATGAGACAATCATAGATGCGTTGCAAAAAAGAAAGGATGCAGATGGTACAATGGAATAAGTAAATATAGGTAAATATATATTTAGTTTTATATTTTCCTTTTAAATAGATTAAATATATGTTTTGATATTGGTCGTGTGTTATTAGTTGAAATTGATTTAAATTGTCCTTTTATAGATCCTTAAGCCATCATCACAAAAAGGAGAGTCCATGTAGATTCAACCTAGAAAACATGGAATACTTGGTAAAAACATGTAAATATTAGATAAATTATATTTAAATACATGTTTTGATTATATATTGATAATGCTTGTACATTAATAGTTAAAATTGATTTATTATCCTTTTTTGTATCCTTAAGCCATCATCGCATTGATCTCATACTTTGAAACAAAAAGGCGAGGATGCCTAGATTCAACCTACACACATGTCTAGAATAATTTTAAATATAGGTACTTGAGTTGTGTACATATAGATAGTTTTATATAAATTAAAATATGTATGTTTTGATGATTTAATTGATATTGCTTGTACCTTTTTGATATCAGGTGGCATGAAGACCTACTACATTTCGGGCACGATTTTGAGATGTTCTTGAGATGGCATAGCCAAGTTTTGTAAAAATTCATTTGAGATGACATATATGTACATACATACACAATTAAATTTTTTGTACAAATTACAAATACATGTACATACACAATTATACTCTATGTACTTTTTTGTATCAAAATAAATATTCTATATATTTTGTTTGTTAAATGTGCATGTTTTCCTACTTTGAAACTTTATATTTGATTGTATAATCACTAAATATCATGTATAAATTATTATTAAATCAATTATATCCTTAAGACATCGTATTATGCCCCTTAAGACATCCCCTTAAGACGTGTCGTATTAGCACATATCCTAAATATTATACTTAATTATATCATTTGTTATGATGAGTCACCCTAAAGTATAATACTTCTTTATATCACTTAATATTTATACTTAATTATAATCTTGTTTGATCCCCTTAAGATGCCATATTAGGACCCCTTAAGACAACCTATAAATTAGTGTTGGATGCTATTATTTGTTTTGATAGCTTATAAATTAGTGTTTTTTGTGGAACATGAGGTCAAGAGGACTTTTATTAGGACCCCTTAAGACATCCCCTTAAGACGTGTCGTATTAGCACATATCCTGAATATTATACTTAATAAAAATAAAATCAAATTCCTCCTCTAATAGAAAAGGGTTAACCAAAGTATGCACTTAAATTTCAAATTGTCCTTCTAAACCCAAAGTGCCTTCTTTTCTCCATTTGGATCTATTATTTCAACAATACCAAAATAAATCAATATTTAAAATTTATTCATCTTATCCCTTTCTTGCTAAGTTCTTTGAACACATATTTGGCTTCGCAACTTCTTAGAGTATTAAAAGCAATAATAGAGGCCAAATCCCAAATTAGAAGTAACAAGCATCCACTCTATCTCACTAGTTTACTAGCTTTTTCAAGAGATATATATTGTATATTCACATAAAGAATAGACACCTTTAGCTAGATTTTCTCTGATAAATTTAGTGAATTCTCTTTTTGTTACTAGATCCTTGCTAGGATGTGTTTTTAATATGACAATAAATTCTTAATTTTTTTTTCCTTGAAAAATTATCATTAGAGGTGAGTATCTCACATATTAGGACTTAAAACATTTATAATCTCATCTCTAGTAGGAATAAATTCATCAAATCCTTTAATTTCATCATGAGACACTAAGGGTTTTGAGGGGATCAATAGTTGTTGAGAAACCATAACATGTCCAAAATTTGATGGTTTTTTAGAGGACTCTTTCACCATTACGTTTCATTCCACTCTCTTTCATGGATAAAATAGGAGGACTAGGGTAGCTATATTTAAGTAGGGAATTTGAAACTAGTCTTAACCTAGGCATTATGTTTAGAGTATCAACATTTTATAGTATGGCCCTAATTCTCTCGATAAGGTTTTGAATTAAAATACTTGTTTATATCACTTAATATTTATACTTAATTATACTCTTCTTTGATCCCCTTAAGACATCATATTAGGACACCTTAAGATATCCCCTTAAGACATGTTGGATGCTATTATTTGTTTTGACAACTTATACATTAGTTTTTTTGTTGAATAAGTTCATTGACTAATTATCGCTAATTATTGAATGTACATATCATGTATATCATGTATGGGTCACTAAATTTCTAAAGTACAAATATCAAAATTTCCTATTAATTTCAACTTTAATTTCACATTAATTTCCTATATTAATGTCTTGACTATGAACATAAAATGCATAAGTGTACATGTGTAAATTAAAATTAAACAATAATAAATTTTATTATTTACAATATATTAAGTGCATGAAACCAATATATTAAGTGCATGAATAAATTCGATCAGAGTACAACCCATGAAATAAAGTCCAACAAAGTACATGAGAAACCAAATATGTAGTCCATGAAATAATCAAATATAACCCAAAAAATCATGTTTAGGTCATGTATCACCTCTATAATCAAGAGACCTCTTCACACCATGTAGACTACACAGATGACTTGAAACACTCTGTACAAGAGAAAGATGAAATCAGATGTAAGACGATGAAAAATGATTTAATGACAATTTAATTTATAAATCATCATAAAATTAAATTACCATCATATCTAGATCTAGATGCTCTGGTGCACCTGGACCAATCTCTAAATTCTTTGAATCAATCTACATATGTACAAGACAAAGACAGTTGAAATTAGATGTTTAGTCTATAATTAAAAATGATTTAATTCAATTTAATTTATAATTTATCATATTTAAATTGTACTGTAAGAGGTTGTGCACCCTCTACTCCAGGACCTCTTTGTACATGGCTCAACTATAAGATGTGTCTCATGCTATAAAAGAAAATGAATTTAACATGTATGAGCTCATATATATATATATTCAATTTTAAATTTAATTAAAGTTATTCACAATGTATAATTTGTAATTGACTTTAAATATAATAAAAAATTTAAATTACCATGATATCTGGAGCCTACTCTGCATGTTCTCCTGGAGGTGTAACTATGACTAAGTCATGGCAGAAACTCGCACTAACAAATTCCTACAAGATCAAATTTAAAGCATGTATAATTGAATTAGGTTAAAATGTATATATTCAAGTTTTCATATTTTGTGTAGAAACTTTTTTAGCAACCTGAAATTCAGAGGCCTCATGAATAGCAACAACATTTAATTTTTGTCTAATTCCCATTCTCATTGTTGTATCAACCTAGACATACATATAAAAATTTAACGCTTATAATATTTACAAGTGTACATGCACATTTGATATATAGTGAATTCAAAATTCATAATTGTAACTAGATAGTAATGTAAAACAATTTACAATATAAATGTACCTGGCCCTAATTTGTGATGCTCGAAATTGAAGGAGCACTCGACAACCCCTCGGGTGGAATCGATGTGGAAGTCGATTGACTCCCCTAAACCAACATAAATATTTGAAACATATGTTCATGATTGAATTATAAATTTAAAACTCAAGTTAAAAACTATTTCATATATAATTTAAAAAATTGAAATCAAAATACCTAATAAGGGTTGCCGACTAGGACTAGTGTTGACATATGTACTCATGATACAAATAATTGCCCCATCACTAGTGTCATCTATACACCAAACCATTTGATTGTTAAAATGTATTGCAATTTTTTTTGATACATACATCCATTAAAATTCTTATAAGTTCAACATGTAGATGCATATTTATACTTTTGTCACACTGTCCTCAGGGTGATGGGTTTGCAGTAAGAAATTCTACAACTGAACTAAGGTGACCAGATGGTCCACTAGAATCTCCACGTCCACTCAAACTGGGTGTGGATTGATCGAATCCATAGCATATCTAATGGAAACTAGTACATGTATGTGGTCTTGACACCTGTGGAGTGGTACTAGGACCATAAGACACTCCTCCATCATTGTGGTCTCTATGATCCCTACCCACTATTGTAGAAGCATGATGATCAAGGTATCCTGTGAGCATACTGAGGGATCCTAATGTTGATACCACTACACGTTGATTCACAGGTGTGGGAATGGAAAGACCAAGAGGAGAAACAAGGGGTTGTGCATGCACGAGGCATTGGGAATCAACCCTTTCCCCTAACCTCTATTGTGGCATGCTGCCACCAACACCTTGAAATGATTTAAAATCAAAATAAATGGGATTTTTCCCCATAAAAATATCTACATATAGTTTCCTCAAAAAAAATAATGGGACCTCCAAATTAGCATGTGGTGGATTGTCAAATACCATATACCATCGAACCCAAAAATGTGCACTCATTTGTGGTTGTATACACCACCTCATGGATATTCTAGATTTATTAGGAGGTATGGGCTGCTGAGTATTAGGGTGGATAAAATAAGGGGATAGATGGGATTTTGTTATTGTTAGGTCTAAAAAAAATTTATATGAGACTTTCTGCATAAAATCGTCTCATCTCCTCTCTTTCTTGTCGATGCTTATCTAAATCAGAACCAATAGTCCTAATGGCATCCACAACATTTTGCATCGCAGATTCAAAATGTCTCACATGTGGTGGAATCAATACTTGATTTTGCATAGCATTGATTTGGTTTTGAATGGATGCCACTTGATCATTTATATGTGCTCGCAAGTGCGCCTCATCAAATCCAGTGGGTGGTGGAGGTTACTGAGGTGCTAGATTGATGATATCATCAATGCTAAATTGATCCATGATATCATATATAAGTGTTCACCTGCATTAAATTATACAAAATTAACATACAAACTTACAAAATTACAATAAATAGTTAAATTTGAAATGTATATGCAAATTTGTTTAAATAGGATGTGCATACATATACATACACATACATACATTGATTGAACTTGAGCATGTGCATTCAAATTTCAAAATTTAACATGTACATACATTTAAAATAAAAAATAAGATGCATAATTTGCATGCATACATCATTCAACTAAACTATGTGTACATACAACTTTCAAAATTTAAAATCTAGAACTATGCAATTTTAATACATGTACATACTAAAAAATAAACTTGAAATATTCACAAAAAGCTCATTTATGTCTAATGCATATATATATATATATTACATTTTTCCAATAGGAGAAATCATGATCTAGTTGATAGTCATAAAATATATAATATTATAAATTCATCATTATAAGTTCAAAAATTCAACCAAATTCATAAATTCATCTCTAAAAATATCCATCCAACCAAAATCATAAATTCATCACTAAAAATATCCATCCAACCAAATTCATAAATTCATCACACAAAATATCCATCGAACCAAATTCATAAATTCATAACTATAAGATCATTGTCTTAATTTATAAAGTGTTGCAACTCTCTACTGCATCTCTTCATTTCTTTGTTTTTTCCTTTTCAGGATCAAAATTCTCCTCTCCTCTAGCCATTTTCGATGCTCATATAACATCCCATCCATAGCCCTAATAGCATATTCACCAACATTTTGCATCCTAGATGCAATCATCCTCAAAGGTGGTGCGATACATTCTTCATTTTGAATAATGTTGATTTGATCCTGAATGGATCTAACATCAGCATTGATTCATTCTTGCAAGCTTGCACCATCAGTTTTAGGTGGTGGAGGTGGGGGGTTATTAGGTGGAGTGGGTGGAGATGGAGATGAAGGTGGTGGAGATGGAGGGCGTGGAGGTGGATTACGTATATCATTGAATTGATCCATGTGATCTCTAAGATATGAGTGAACCTGCATTAGATTTGTAATTTCAAAATGTAAGATACATGTTTATGAAATACCCTTAAACCATTCAATATAAATTGGCTAATTGAATACAAATGATAAAATGTGTAAGCCTCATTTATGTCTAAGGCATGTTACTTGAATGAAAAAACAATTAACTATTAATATAGGACAATTTATGAATGCTTTAGGGTTTACGGTTTATAGTTTAGGATAAATAGGGTTTAGGGTAATAGGATGGCTTAAGGAGATCTATGTAGTAAGGTCCTAGGAAAAAATGAAAGCTTTAGGGTTTAGGGTTTATATTTTAGAGTTCATGGTTTAGGGTTTAGGGAACTTAGGGTGAAGTTTGGGTGGCCCTTGGAATAATGGACTTGCAAGTTAGTGAACAATATTTTCTTTGGAACAGTTGGTTGAGATAGCTCTTGTTTTGACTGACCAACCTCTCATGAAATCTCATTCATATTATAATCTTGCATGATCTTACTATTGTTAAATTTGGTTTCCTTGAGAAACTTCACCAAAATTTGAGAACTTCTTTGATCCCCTTAATAAATGTCATATTAGGACCCTTTAAGACATCGATTTACAGTTTAGGGTGATAGGATGGATTAAGGGGATCCATGTCTAGTAAGGTCCTAGGACAAAATGAATGTTTAGGGTTTAGGGTTTACATTTTAGAGTTCAGGTTTTAGGGTTTAGGGAACTTAGGGTGATGTTTGGGTGGCCCTTGGAATGATGGACTTGCAAGTTAGTGAACAAAATTTTCTTGTGGAATAGTTGGTTGAGATAGCTCTTGTTTTGACTGATTAGCCTCTCATGAAATCTCATTCATATTATAATCTTGCACGATCTTACTATTGTTAAATTGGTTGTCTTGGGAAACTTCACCAAATTTTAAGAATTTATTTTATCCCCTTAAGAAATTGGTTTATGGTTTAGGGTGATAGTATGGCTTAAGGGGATATATGTCTAGTAAGGTCCTATGAAAAAATGACATGGATAAAGTGAATAAAATTTGGTGAAGTTTCCCAAGGCAACCAAATTTGATTAAGGGCCTAGGAAAAATTATGGTTTTAGAGTTTAGGGTTTAGAGTTTAGAGTTTAGGTTAATATGATGGCTTAAGGGGATCTATGTAGTAAGGTCCTAGGACAAAATTACATGGCTTAAGGGAATAAAATTTGGTGGAGTTTCCCAAGGCAACCAAATTTCATTTTAAGGTCTGAGGAAAAAATTAATGCTTTAGGGTTTAGGGTTTATATTTTAGAGTTTAGGGTTTAGGGTTTAGGGAACTTAGGGTGAAGTTTGGGTGGCCCCTGGAATAATGGACTTGCAAGTTAGTGAACAACATTTTCTTGTGGAATAGTTGATTGAGATAGCTCTTGTTTGATTGACCAACCTAGATCATGAAATCTCATTCATATTATAATCTTGCATGATCTTATTATTGTTAAATTTGGTTTCCTTGGGAAACTTCACCAAATTTTGAGAACTTATTTGATCCCCTTAAGAAATGTCATATTAGGACCCCTTAAGACATCAATTTATAGTTTAGGGTAATAGACTGACTAGTTTATAAATATTTTTGATTTTATGAATAGACTAACTATTTCCGTTATAGAAACACATAATTATGTATTTTTAAGATTGAGTTTGGTGTATACTTTAAATTGATATTTTTTTAATTGAATATAAGATTATTTTATTTAACATGTTTTTCATTAATATTTCCCACTTAAATGAATTTTATGATATAAAATGTATAATAAAATTAGTTAATGTTGAATCTTATTTTATTTTGGATTGTTTGGAATTGAAAGAACCTAAAAGAAAGAAAATAAAAATATTTAGATTCTTTAAGTGTCTAGGTAACTAGTGCAAATTGAGATTTTAGACTAAACTAGAAGCCCAATTAACAACTAATTGACTAGAATGAGAGTTAAGATTGTCGAAAGACAAGAGACAACACATGCAAAAAAGAAATGGAAACAAAGCATGACTAAGAGAGATAAAAAAATAAAATAAAAATGAATGCACATATTATCTAATTAAGTGACAATTGGAAATGGATTGTACAAGGATTTAGGAATTTGCTAATAAATTTGCAAACAACCATTGAAAATTTATCAATTGTAATGTTCCACTAGTCCCACAAGTAATCCTTCCCTTCACCTATAATTCCTTAATTATTGTAGTGTTTTCAACTTATCCATGTGTCTCTAATTTCAAATCCATTTTTTTGATATTTCTCATATAATTTTAGATTTGAAACTCATTTAATTTCCCTCCTTTATATATAGTGATTTTAATTTTTTATATCATGGATTCCACTCAACCATTTTTTCCCTTGTCTCCATTCATTCTTACATCAATTATTTTGATGTGTTCACATTATTTTTTATTTGATCCATGAATATTTGATAAAACCGTATCCTTTTACCATAAGCATAGTGGCACATGTTCCATTAATGCACTCTTTGATATTGGATATAATTTAACATCTTCCATGGAACTTATTATTATTTTCCCTTCTATTGTAGATTCTTTAACTTAACCATGAGTTTCATAAAGATTTCATCTCTTAATATGAATAGATTTAGTAATGATGATGTTGATTATACTATGACTATTGGTGTGCCTAGCTTTGATAATTCTCTTATCACCTATGATCTTGCTTTACCTTTTAGTGATTTCCTTTATTATGATGCCTAATGAGAGAAACCTAGATGATCACACTTATGGCATGCCTGCCTGATGAACATACTCAATATTTTTAAATTCTAAGATGTTTGTAACATATTGTTTTCTATTTTAGTTATATCCATGTTGATAACGTTTAATTGATTGTCTCTCTCGATAAATACACATTTAAATGTATAATATTTATCAAATCCTATTTCATTGTCAATATCAAGGACCCTAATTTACAATGCAAATGTTCAATTTAAGGTGCTTAGACATATGATTTTTATATTTTTTAAAAGTTGTAATAAAAAATCATAATTAATTATTTACATGGAAAAAAATTATAAAAAATATGCATCACATCCGACATGATTCCTCTACTTATATCTAAAATATTATAAAAAAATATTATCATTTTATTGTGGTTAGGGTGGTCGATAGACACCTACTTCTTATTTTTCCCTAAAATTTAAGTACTACTGCATTGAAATTTCAAATTTTCACCAAATAGATTTTTTTGAAATAAACCTAGTAGTTTAGAAACTACATTCAATTTTCTATAGATTCTATTCTTACATATTTTTGAAATAATGTAGATAACTTATTTAAATGTTTAAGTCAAGTTTCCTAACTCTGATTTTTTTGAATTTTTTGCCACTTAAGGGCCTATTTTTTCCATGATGATCCTACACATACCCACAACTAAAATTAGTTAAGACAATTAATTAATTAAATACCAGTTATTTAATTAATAAACCTCTTATTTCATCTACTTATAAATAAATGCTAAATTTATTCATATAGCTCACACTTTTCTAATTCTTCATTCTAAAATCATATTCTTCTATTTTAATTAAATAAACAAAGTCACATAGTTTGTTTTATTTAATTAATAATCTTCTCACTAAATTTAAATTCTCAATTTGAATTTAGGCACATGTCTACAACTTTTCCTCTTGCCACATCATCAAGTGTCACATGAATTTAAATGTCTAATATTTAAATTGCATTATCCTCAACCAATTCCAAAACAAACTTTGGACACTTGGCTCTTTCACACATTTTATTCCCTCATACACTTGGTATGTTGCCCTTGGTCAAGGGAACATTCTCCATGATTCTTTCTATCTTCTTCCATTTCCACCGTTCATCTCTCATGTTGAAATCTTGACCATTGATTGCTGCCACATCACAAGATGCTTTGGAAATCCTATAAATGCAAGCCCATTCTACAACATTTAACATCCCATCCTTGAGTAAACTTACTATGCAGAAATAACATTTGAGCATTTTGAGCATTTAGAGTTTGAGAATAGAACATTTAGGCATTTAGCATTTAGAATTGTTTTATCATTCTAGTTTAGTATCATGGCTTAGTTTATCATTTGCATTTCCATTATCATATTATCTTTTATATAGTATTTGCATCATAATATTTAGAATCATATCATTGTCATATCACCATTTTCATTTACAGCAGCATCAATATCACAACATCATGGCATCAATCGCATAGTCTATCCTTCATGTACAAATTAGAGTTTATTGCATTCTAGACAACATTTCATTTCTTAGGTTGTCATCCAAACCAGTCATAGTGCATATACAAATTTGAGAGCACTAATGATTTAGAGGATCCTTGAGAATAGAAAACAATGGAACGATTTTAGAGAATTTTCTTTATTTGCAATTAGATTAGTTTTATGATTCAAATTTTCTCATGTAATACATTTCATTGCTTGTGTGATATTGTTTACTATACACATTTTACCTCACACATAAATTGGCACCCACTATGGGGCCCAACCCCTTTTTATTAACATTTTCTGGAAAAGTTGTTTCACAGATTCTGGATGTGAACTTCTTTTAACGCGACCGTGAATTTTTGTAGTGCATACAAAACACATTTTAGCACATTTGATATCTGTAATAGCACATCCAGAGAATCTTTTGGTGCATACAACACCTATTTTAGCATATTCAGGGGGTCTTTCAACACTTTCAGTCAATATTTTAGTGCATTCAATAGTTTCTATAGCATGTAGAGTAGTTCTTTTGGCACATTTGTTAAATATTTTAGCACATTTGGTAGTTCTTTTAGTGCATAAGAGTAATCTTTTAGCGCATCTAGTTAATTTCGCAAAATTTCAAAATCCTGAGAACTAATTGATGTTTTATGTGTTGCAGGTGTTGAATACGCTAGTTAAAGACAATTTTATCAGACTACTGATGATGTATGCAGCGGCTGGAGCTTTTATTATATTCTTTTGATTAAATTAGGAACCTAGTTTAATTAGAAGGTTAAAGAACCCCTTGTCTTTTGTGCTTGAAATGATAGGCCTATGCTCTCCCCTTAACTGAGTGACCAAAATTCTACTCACTATTTTATTCTTTGTTAACACCTTTAGAAGGCTTGCCATAGTGGGAAAAAGTACTCACCCTACAGGAACGACCTAAGTGGGAACAACTAAAGCCAAGTTTTGCAACCAAATATAATCAAAAGTGAATTCGGGGAAAGTCCGCAATTTGATTGTAGTGTGTAAGATAACTATCCCCAAAGCCTTTGTTCCAAAGGTTGGGAGGAGGTCTCCTGAGAGATTTTATCTATTGCTGCACTGAACAAAAACCCTTATTACAAACCATAGTGTAGAAGCCAACCGAGTCAATCTTCAAGCAATTCTAATATCATAGTGCAAGGGGAAGGAAGAATCTACCCCCAAGACACTCACCATATAACTATCAGAGATCCCTAGCCAAAAGTGGAGGATTTGACTTTGGTTCAGGAAAGGAAAAAACATAGGTGCCCTCTAGGGCTTGAAATGGTTGTGTGAGCTGACATAGTTTTAAGATATGGGTTGTGGTATTTTAAGTGACCCTTGAGAATAGAAAAGTACTTGAATTGTCTTCTCTTGTGTTATACCCGTGGAAATGGAAAGAATCAGACCAAATTCTTGAATACACACTGAATGTTTAGTTCCTAGGTGGAAACAATTGTTTGACAAGTTGTTGCTATGTTTGGATTCATAATTCAAGAAATCGTCCATTTAAAGCACTTAATTCACATAATTTGCAAACTGGAAACCAATCAAAATTCATTGTTCAACCGATTACACCCTAGAAACACTCATATTCAAAGCAAAACAACTAGATAGATTGTCAAAAACACTGAAAACTTCTAGTTTAGCACATTCATTCACTGTTCTGGCGCATCCATTGCTTTGTCTAATGCATCACTAGATTTTTCCAGCACATTCAATCTATTTTCTAGAGCATATAGGTCATCTTCCACTGCATAGGTTCCATATTTCAGCGCATTTGTAGATCCTTTTAGCGCATTCACTTACAGGATACCTAGCCAAAATCACATCTAGGAGGGGCAGTCTAGTACAACCCTAACATATTGGAGCGCATATAACCCATTGTCTAGCACATTTGAGTCATTGTCTAGCACATTAAGTCCATATTTTAACACATTTGGTACATTCTGCAATGCATTTGATCCTTTATTCAATGCATAGAGTCCTTTTTCTAGCGCATCTTGGGTACAGTCTAGCACATTTAGTCTATTTTATGGTGCATCTATGCAATCTTTTAGCACATACATACCCTGTTTTAGTGCATTTAGTAAATGTAAAACCAGAGAGCTAAATTCCCTATTTTTTTGTTAGTTTGAACCAAAATTAAGGATCTTTTCCAGAATAGAAGCATTCCTCAACCACAATAGAGTCTTAAACTTGTTGAAACTAAGACTTACGAGTGAAATTTCTCCAAACTAAACCAAGATCTAACATCTTAAAGTGCCTAAACATAAAACCATCATGGCTGAGGCTAAAGGAAATTCTTTTCACAGATTTCATCAACTTGAAATAGATGAGAATCAATTGAATGCTTTAACTCAACAAATACAAAACCTTCAACAAAAAATCATCGACATGTAAAGGGAAACCACAGAGAGATATACTTTTCTAGACATTTTTTCTTACTCCTTTGACAAAAATATGGACATGACACCTTCTCCACCAACAACTACATCATCCAAATTCAATGTCTTTGAATTCTTGCAAAATTAAATCAGAAGCTCAAATCTCAGTCCTCAAACACAAATGATATTGAACAATCTTGCCATCTCATGCATCTATCTTCATCTCCCATAAGTCAAAATAAATCTCAGGATTCTTTTACCCAAGTTAATGATTCCATCCAACCACCTTCTTTTATCATACCTTCTACATTTAATGATTCATGTCAATCTCTTAGTCCAAACCATGCTAGCATAGAATCCTTTACACATCAAGATCAAAGCATTCTTTCCACTTCATCCAATGATATCAAAACTCCACAAGTTCTTCCAATCTTTGACCAAGACCCCATCTCTCAAGAATTCTATGATGATCCCCTCCTTTCAATTTTCATCCACAATGATTCTTTTCCATCTCAAGAGAAAAGTATTCTTCCAAGTCCTCCTTCGACCACATCTAATGATGACCCACCTTCTCATGATCAAGATATGGTTTCTACAAAATCTCATGTTTCCCTTCCTCATCAAGATCAAGATAGGCTTCCATCCGAGGATATCCCTCCATTCCATGAGGATGTTCATCCTTCTCAAAGATCAAGATATGCCTTTCACACCACTACATGATGATTAAAAAGCTAATAAAGAGAAAGCTACTCCATCTTCTACACCTCATGATCCTTTTCCAAGTCAAGATTAAAACACTCCATCACCCCCATGTCAAGATCCTATTACACCTATATGAGCCATCCATGAACCCCACACCTACAAATTGGGATCCTCCACCTTTAAATGCTCCAGTTTATTTCCAACACCTATCCTTTCATCCATATCATATCCTCAAAATGGACTTGCATCTTGTTTCACAAACAATACATATCCCCTTGGTAAATGAATGTGTCAAAGTATGAACTACAAAGGCAAAGGATTAGGCCTTCATGAACAAGGTATCCTAGAACCCCTTTTTGCTCAAGAAAACCCATATTACCATGGCCTTGGTTATACACCTAAGTTTCCTAGTCCATCAAACCTACCATCTATCTTAGGTCCTCATCCTAATCCACCAAACCTTCCATCTATCCTAGGTCCTCATCCTAGTCCACCAAACCTTCCATCTATCCTAGGTCCATATCCTATTCCTCAAAGAGAAAAATCTCAAAGGCCACAAAGGCCCACACAAAAAATATAAAATTCAAAAATCATGTGGATTCCTAAAAGTCTCGTAGAAGAAATAAAATCTAAATTGGCATCCAAATTTTCTGATCCAAAAGCTTCCTCCAATCTTCCATTTAAAAATCTCTCACCTTCCAAATCCATTTTTCCTCCATCACTCCACCACCCTTCAAGGTGTGTGCCAATGTTGATCTTTCCATCCTTTCCATCTATCCATCGACAAACCTTTCAACCTCCTATCCATTATCCCATCATACACTAAATCTTCCAACATTTAGGAGTCTAATTTCCCATTTCCATGGTTTATTAGATCATGTATTTGAGAGATATTTGGTTGTGAAACTTAATGCTTAAGTCCTTCCATCTTCCTATCATGCATATATTATATTCCAAATTTCCACCTTTGATCTTGACAAAGTTAAGGATCTTCCTGAACATCATATATCTTATCTTATTCACTTTTTCCATATCTTTCGTATCATATCCTTCGCCTTATCCATATTCCATCCTTCCTTCTAAAATACATCATTTCTTCCCTTCCTTGGTCTTGATGAGGAATAGGGACAAATTACTTGGTCCTTGTGTTTGTATCTCATCTAGTTGATCTTGATCATCTAAGTCATTATCATTATCCTAGCCTTCTTCCATTCCATATCTCCTGGCTCATCAAAATCCATGTCACATCTTCTTCCTTTGTTATTGACGAGATTAGGGAAAAAATTGGTCATCTCATTCCATCTTAAATGTCCTTCAAAAATCTAAAAATAAAAAAAGATCAAAAATCCAAAAAATAAAAAAAAGATCAAAAATCCAAAAAATAAAAGTGAAAAATCAAAAGATCAAAAAAATCATAAAATTTGAAAAAGTGCAATAAAAACAAGTAGTGAAAACCTGGAAACAAGCACTATTTGTGATAGATTAGCTTTTCGATCTATTTGAGCATGCCGGCCATTTTCTTTTGCCATTCGCTTTCGCCATCAATCTGCCTATCATTGGAAAGCCTCATGTACATGATATCTTGGCATCGCGGTCGTGTCTCACCCTAAATTGGGGGAAAAATCCTGAACTCACTAGGGGCAATAAACTTTGAGCTTAAACCAATAGACAAAAAGTAATAGGACAACACAACAAACACAATGATCATAGTGTGAACCCAACATTGAACATGTATCACAATCACTAACACATCAACCATTCACAACAAATAGCTAAATAAATCAAATAAAAGCAAATCTAAATGGATGTTCTTATTGAATCATAGCTTTATCATGTTGGCATGAATGTTCAACTGTTTTACTTTGATTTTTGTTATCATATCTTTGGAGCAACTCGATGATGTATTGAACTAGAGGAGCCAGGAAGGAGTATGATTTTTCTTTGTCTATTGTCTGTGAGTTGATCATTACTACTATGAAAATTGTCGTGGGACATGCTCTACAAAGTATCATTGATGACATTCTAAATTTGCATAGGAAAACAATTAACTCTTGTCTGTTTATGCAAGCATTGCTTAGGTCATCTCAGTTCAATTATACCTAGATGCTTGTGTTAACTTGCAATATCAAAAATCATGGAAGTATTACTCAGGTCATCATGGTCTAATTATACCATCAATTTTTGTACTCACTTTCAACATTTTAAAAGCTCAATGATGATAAAAAGCACGACAAATCGATTGTTATGATGAAAACCTTTGCATATTAGATCTGCATGGTTAAGGTAGATTGCATTCATATCAGTGTTGCATATGTATTTATGGGTTTTCCAAGGCTGAAACAATTTCACAATGATGTTATCTCTATTATTAATGGATTGAGTACATTTGACATTAACCAAAAACACATCATTCTCATATAGTTGCATCATCATTTGCATACATTAGAAAGCATTATGATATCATATATACATTATCACATCATTCAAACATTCATGCATTACATCATAAATATCCACATTAGAAAACAAAAAAAGAAGTGCATTGCATCTCACTTGCATAATCAAAACCATTTCATCTATTATTAATGGATTAAAAAATGGTCCATTAAGAATATTGAAAGACATATCCAGTAGAGTAATATTTCCAAGAAGAAAAAGTTGTTGAGGAACATAACCGATAAGCAGGTTTCCCTGTAAAGATATAATGCCATTGTTATGAACATCTAAAACTAGTAGTGAAGATAGATTTTCCAGGAATACAACCTGTGAATTTGTTATTACTCAAATTCAAGACTAACAAAGGATTAACTAGATCAACATAATCATTACATGAACATAAATAAACATCACATATCATTTGCATAATCAAATCCATCTCACATAGCATAAAACATCATCCATAAAGCATATAGAATCATCAATCATGCATTATCATATCATCATTGCATACATCACATAATCATCATATAAGCATCACATAAGCATCATATAAACATCATAAACACGTAGAACTATGCACCATCATACGATCATTCCATCCATCCATTCACTCGTGCATTAAAATTATCATACATTCATCCATTCATTGTATCATATATTTGCATTAGAAAAGTACAAAAACATAAAATGCATCACATTTCATTGGAATAATAAGATCCATCACATGTATCATATAGACATCATTCATAAAGCATCATAGAATCATAACGCATGTTTCATCACTTGCATCCATAGCATATCATACCATCATCAAATAGAACATCACATAACATATATAATAGAAATTAAATGCATCCATCATATTCAACACATATAGACACATAGTTCAATCATCATCATCACTACATATCATATATATCTCAAAATAATGTCAAGTGTACAAGGATATCCAAATATCAAAAGGTGCATCATCAAAAATGGCAAATGTCTCAGATAAATCAATGTATACATGTCCAAAACACATCAAGAACCATATATCAGAGCTATGTCGTGCTCCCCCTAGATGGTGCCAACATCACTAGACTAGTGCCTTCAACACCAGATGGACCTACACCAGGATCTCTCGAAAGTGACTGCATGACACCTCTATTGGTAGTCCTAGTGTGAGTACGACTACTAGACTATGCATAGCTCTCTCGACACTCTGGAAGAATGACCTCATGATACTTTAGCCTATAAAACTCTACCTCCCTAGAAAAGTGTCATACCTCTCTGAAGTAGTTTGTTGTATCTATGGCCTTTTTAGCTCTCTATAATATCTCTACTATGCCCTCTGCCTACTCAACCTATTATCTCAGAGTGTCCCTCTCTGCCATGAGTGTGGCAACCTATGCTTGTGTCTGAGCCTAACCCTGGGTCTGGGTCTACAATAAAGCATGTACCTACTCCAACTACCCCTACAATGTTTGTACCTACACCTATAATGCAACTATCTATTTATGTTGTTGTTGTGAAGGTAGTCATATCTGTACATGTTATGCTACAACTACCAATGATCGCCTCTTCTGAGGCAATCTAAAATCTTGTACATCTATCATGTTCCCTCCACCACCATCTCCTCCATCTTCATCCTTGTCTCCCTCATCACTACTCTTCGCTTCCTCCTCCTCCTCATCTTCCCCATCTCTCCTCTGTCTACATCTGTGTACTGCTTTCCTCTCTCCATCATTTAACAATGGCACTAGATCGTCAGGACTGGATATCCACAAAAAAGGATGTGTGAAGAAGTATTGAGCATAATCCCCAAATATGGGAGCCTCAATGATCTCTGGATGATACTCCCAAGCAATGGCCTGTAGACCCTGGTCCTCCTGGACTACCACATCATATGATAAGCATGGCCCCCACTCTATCACATCAATCTATCGTTGGGCATAATGGGCCACTCCTTGGGGCATGCCATGTACCTGACCATACTATCTCAGCACCCTCCTCAACAAAAATCTCTTAATAATGAACTGTGTCTGACCAATCAAATACATAGATTGGCACATAAATGGCATCTTAGTATCGTCCTCTGGCCACTTCTCACAATCAAGGTAGGGTCGCCATGTCACTGTCTCTATATCATCAAGTACTCTCCTCTATTATTCCATTTTTCCCATCCTAGGCTGAGCAACTGGGCCTATATATGCATGAACATATGGTCTCATGGTGGGTCATTGTCTATCTGCAACTAGCCACATGACTGCTATATGCTCCCACACCCATATTTGAAGCAATGTGACTCCTGCTGACAAAATGGCCCCTCAGAGATAGACAACTTGGTGTAAATCATGGTATAAATGGGCAAGCATGCAACATCCCCAAGCATATCTGGTACCCTAAGTAATCATGCTCTCAAGTATTCAGTCCCATCCAACTAAAAGTCCCTTTGACCTATGGTCAGGACAAAGGAACCCTCCAATGAAACCAACAAGTACAAATGGTAATGTAGCATAAGCATCAACCATCTGTCTCTAAGGAATCTCATAGCCACATATCTGATCATCCTCGAATACTCTCCATAGTGCATTAGTCCCACCCTGCTCAGTAGAATTGTATAATACCAGCTCTCCAACAACAGGTATCTGCAGAATTCAATTGACATCCTCTAGTGTCACTATCATCTTGCCAGTGGGTAAGTGAAAGATGTTATGCTCACTATGCCACCTCTTTGCTAAATTTTTCAATAGACCCCTATTAATTCTAATATGGGGCATATCTATCAAAGAGGACAATCTGCATCATGCAATAATGGCTACCTCAGCCTGCACCAGGTGGGGTATCAAATCCCATGTCCTAGGTAAATGCTCTCGAATCTACAAATTCATCAAAGGCTTCTATCATCACAAAATATTGAAAATTAGTAATCTTGTCAATGAATCAAAATCAATCAACCTATCAATCTAATAAGCTCTAGTGAGACTTTGATCAAATCTCATGAGCATCAATCTATCATTCAACCTTGCCTGTCATGAGGTTTATCAATCAATCTATCATTCAACCTCACCTATCATGAGGTTTATCAATCAATCTATCAATGCACCTCGCCTATCATGAGGTCAGTTATTAGTATCAATCATTGAAACTCACCTATCATGAGATCAATAAACATTTAATCTATCAGGATCATCAATCAAAATTAAATCAAAGGTTGATGTGATTGAAAATCATCAAAATCAAGGAGTTTACTAACAATTATATCATTCTAACTTGGATGCGCTAAAACAGTGACCCAAAGTACTAACAGAATGGATGCGCTAGAGAAGTTTATCAATGCGCTAAAACAAGGCTTTAATGTGCAAAACTACCATATGCACCAAAAAAATGTATGGATACATTGGAACAAAGTCCCTATGTGCTGAATCAACGTATGTGCTACAACATTGATAAAATGTGCTAAATCCATCTACAAATGCGCTGATCATTCTATGTGCTACAACATCCTATCAATGTGCTACTTCAAGCAATCAATGTGATAAATGCATCTATGCACTAATCTATTAACCCTATGCGCTAAAAATCTAGTCCTACACACTCAAACTATAGATGCACTATTACAGTCTATGAATGCACTACATCGGGCTTTAGATGTGCCAAAACATAAAAAGCCAAATTCAAATGTGAAAAAGGAGGAAAAAAATGAATTGCACGATTTACGAGGAATTTTTTTGGGGTACGTACCAGAGGTCCATACTCTGCCAAGCGGTTGTCACATCTGACGCACCCAAACCAGTGTCTGTGGTAGGGGATCACCATCTTGCCAAATCTACTCAATTGCTCAATCACTCTCAAATCTTCAAATTGCAAATGCACAAATGAAATTCAAAATCACCTTTTTAACCTTTTAAAGGTTAATTAAGTGGGATTTTTATGGGATTGATTTATTTTATTTTCCAAAGGGGCATAATTCATCATTTCATCAACTGGAGGCTTAAACATCATTTTTCGAGAGATAAATCGACTCTGCATCATTAAATTTTGAAATCATCATCAAATCATTGAAAAATCATCAAAATTAAAAAAAATTCAAAACATCCTAAAAATTCAAAAATTCATCGATTTATCTCTCAAGGGGGCATATATTCGTCATCACCTGAAAATCAACGTCTAGGGCATCGAAAAAAAATTTGTCGACGTCAGCAGCAAATTATTCTTTAAAGCAATGTGTAAACACATTACTTCAAAGAGGGGCAAAATGTATACACCTAAAATTGGTCAAGACAATTGATTAATTAAGTACTAGTTATTTAATTAATAAACCTCTTATTTCATCTACTTATAAATAAATGCTAAATTTATTTATATAGTTCACACTTTTCTAATTCTTCATTCTAAAATCACATTCTTCTATTTTAGTTAAATAAAAAAAGTCACATAGTTTTTTTATTTAATTAATAATCTTCTCACTAAATTTAAATTCTCAATTTGAATTTAGGCACATGTCTACAACTTTTCCTCTTGCCACATCATCAAGTGTCACGCGAATTTAAATATGTCTAATATTTAAATTACATTATCCTCAAGAAATTGCAAAACAAACTTTGGACACTTGGCTCTTTCACACATTTTATTCCCTCATACACTTGGTATGTTGCCCTTGGTCAAGGGAACATTCTCCATGATTCTTTCTAACTTCTTCCATCTCCATTGTTCATCTCTCATGCTGAAATATTGACTATTGATTGCTGCCACATCATAAGATGCTTTTGAAATCCTATAAATACAAGCCCATTATACAACATTTAACATCCCATCCTTGAGTAAACTTACTATGCAGAAATAACATTTGAGTATTTTGAGCATTTAGAGTTTGAGAATAGAACATTTAGGCATTTAGCATTTAGAATTGTTTTATCATTCTAGTTTAGTATCATGGCTTAGTTTATCATTTTCATTTCCATTATCATCTTAGCTTTTATACAGTATTTACATCATAATATTTAGTATCATATCACTGTCATATCACCATTTTCATTTACAGCAACATCAATATCACAACATCATGGCATCAATCACATAGTCTATCCTTCATGTAGGAATTAGAGTTTATTGCATTATAGACAACATCTCATTTCTTAGGTTGTCATCCAAACCAGTCATAGTGCATATACAAATTTGAGAGCACTAATGATTTAGAGGATACTTGAGAATAGAGAACAATGGAACGATTTTAGAGAATTTCCTTTGTTTGCAATTAGATTAGTTTTATGATTCAAATTCTCTCATGTAATATGTTTGATTGCTTGTGTGATATTGTTTACTATACACATTTTACCTCACACAAATATCAATCAACTTTTAAAAAAAGTTTTTATCAGTTGATTTGGTTTTTGAAATAGAAAAACTTTTACTCTACAAAAATAATTCGGAAAACAATATAGTTTGGTAGGGATGTTATTGAAGTAGAATAATTTTTCTTGTGAAAGAGATTGGCATTCTATTGTTGATTATCATGGACGTTATTTCCAAATTTCTAGAATGGGGTTTCATAGAAGTGGAAAAGTGTAGTGAAAGATTGATCTCGGCTTCAAGTTCGTTTCAGCTGTGTAGGAAAAAAACCAGGTTTGATTCTTTGTCATTCCTCATTTCGTTATCTATTTAATGTTGAATTTGTATTATATTATAATGTCTTATTCTTTCCTCCCTCGCTCAGTAATAAGGGAATGGTTATTTTGAGTGCATGTTTAAAGAAAATGCTCTATCATCCCTTAAAGATCTGAGGAAACAATTAATCTATTGCATGCATATCTTGTTCTTAAGTCTCTTAAGTTTTTATTTTCTACAATCATCGCATTTCTGGAGATGACAACTCTTTGTGGCTTTCTATCAAAAATTTGCATGCCTTGTCCATGCTTTCACATCTTGCATCCATGTCTACCAGCCAACCATAGCTACAAAATCTGATATGCACATTCCACACATGCCTAACCTTAAACCGAGGAATTTGGCCTTACACCATCCGATCTCAATTTCTCAAAGGTTTTTTTTGTAAATCCTTTTCAATAAATCCATTTTGAGTATGTTCGATAATCACTGCAGCCATGGGACTTCATTATTTGAGGTATTTTGTCAAACAGGTCGTGCACGCCTTATTCATGCTTCTACATTTTCATTGGATGTTGTTTTCCCCGAATTCTTTTTAATCCAGTACCATTTGTTAACCAACTCATCAATTATTGTTTTGTTCTATTTAAAAGTCCAACGCATTTGAGCCTTACCCTGGCATAAGTGAATGTATTTATGTTTCCATGATTGGGCCGCTTCATTTCTCCAATGGCTCTAAGTCATTTCTTTCACTAGAATACTCTCTTCTCTGTGAACAACCATTATATTGTGCTCACCCTCTCGCAGCCATCCCAAATTGTCTCCATGCATTTCCTTTAATTGGTTTGTCCTATGTCTGTTGAATATTTAGCCTATTACACCTGTTATTCTTTAATTTCTATAGCTTGGTAAATTTGATTATAGTTTAATATACATCTACATTTAATAAGTTGTATATGATGGGAATTGTTCACATCTCAGAGCATAAATTCTCTTGTATCAACCTTGGAAATGGATTAAGAATATCTTGTTTCCTTCATACATCAAGCCAATCCTTATATTTGTGCGCCTCCAACTTCCCCCTCTATTGCTGCCTAGTTCATGTATGATTGATTTTCTTTGTATTATAAAAAAAAACATATAAATATACATTTAAGTGGCTATATTTTTAGTTGGCCTTTCCTTTGAGTGCATCCTTTGTTCACTCACTTGGGTTCCTCTGCCATGATAGTGCTGCCACCTCTCTTTTCCGCAGTTTTGTTTGTGTTTAAAGTTTTGTTTTAAGAATTTTTCTTTATTCCAACATCCAATGTTGTTTATTTCCCTAATTGAGTGTGTTATAGGTTTGTGATAGCCGAATATCCTCCCTCATTAATCAACTTTCTCTTTGCATGTGCTTATATTCTATTCAATAGTTGTGTTTTGTTTTTGCATTTGATAGTCAATATATAAGCAACATATTTGCTAAATACATATGCTTGGAGTCTGTTTTTTTCTTTATATATATCGATAATCACTTAGTAAGTTGAAAACTGTTGCATAGAGTTTGGTGTTCAATTTTTATAGATATATGAATATATATACTTATTATGTTGTAAGTTAAGATAATGTATATATGTATAATATTTTTAAATAGTGAATATAACATATTCTAAATAAAATATGTAACATGTATAGTATTTAAATCTTTTAATGTAAATGTGTTTAGCATATTCGATTAGAAACACAACATATGCAATAAACAAATATTATGTATATAGCAATTGAATCTTTTAGTCATGCATTAGATATATATCCAATTTAAGAATTTTCTTAAAATTTAATAAAAGGACAAGTTGACTTGCAAGTTATATTAAATTAGTTCTAGTCTTCATTTTAAGCTTTAATTATATTAAATCATGGGATTACCATGACAATAGTTTTATATTAGATCTCGGTTGTGGATATAAAACCTAATAATACTAATGGATTAATAGACAAATGGAGAACAAAAAAATATTAATCTTGATAGTATACTAGTAATGTCATTGTTAAATTTTGTTGCAAACTCTATGGAAGGATGCCTTTGTTCCCTTGAGGTAACATGTATTCCTATCTTCATGTTAAGTTGTTTATTTATCATGTTAGTGGTTTATTAAGTTGAAGTAAGACTATTTACTACCTATTGTGATTATATTTCCTTTTTATGGGTTACAATGTTAAGATTGTTCTCTATAAGTGAATTTTTGAGTAAATGTTGAATTTGATTAATTGAGGTTGAGGTGTTTGTTGTTTGTATTGATTTATTGACTTTAGAAATGAGTTATGAATTGATTGATTTTACTATTGGGGTATGTGCAGGATCATGATGGGCCAAAAAGTGGCGATATGATGGGTATTTGTAGGGTATGTGGCTGATGACTTTTTTCTTAGCCAAAATTGATGAAACGAAAAGGGTTTTTAAAGGAGATTCTTAGCTTTCCACCAATATAAATTATGCCTTACTTTGAATTTAATAAATAATTATTATTCATTTTATATTTGAATTATGACTAAAGTCATGATTGATAGGCTGATTGAAAAACATCTATAGCTTTCAAATGGTATCACATTTTTTGAATCTGAAACATGCATCACATTCTATGCTTTCATATACTATAGGATAAAAAAAATGAATTTCATGAAGTTTTAACCAAGTTAAGGTGCTCAGACATACATTTTTTATATTTCTTAAAAGTTGTAATAAAGAATTCATAATTAATTATTTACTTGGAAAAAAATTACAAAAAATATGCATCACATCGAGACATGAGTCTCTACTTATATCTAAAATATTATAAAAAAATATTATCATTTTATTGTGGTTAGGTGGTTAGACAACACCCATCTTATTTTTTCCCTAAAATTTAAGTACTACTACATTGAAATTTCAAATTTTCACAAAATAGATTTTTAAAAAAAAAAAAACCTAATAGTTTAGAAACTACATTCAATTTGCTACAGATTCTATTCTTACATATTTTTGAAATAATATAGATAACTTATTCAAATTTTTATGCCAAGTTGCCTAACTATGATTTTTCTAAATTTCTTGCCACTTAAGGGCCTGTTTTTTCCATGATGATCCTGCACATACCCATTTCTTTCATGGTTGTTGTGATTGCTTGTTCATGTTGGATTAAAAGAAAATTTTGATGGTTCTGTCTCGATGTGACTTCTTCATGTGTTATCTTGATTTGAGGAGATTTTATTTATTGAATTTATGTTGAAGTTTTGTTGAAACCTATGATTTGCTTTGGCTTACCCTCATTTGGGAATCTTGTGTAGTCATTCTTTTGGGCTTCCAGAGGAAGGGAAAAATGTGGTTTCATGATTGGTTTTCATGTTGACTCTTGTGAACTATGGTTCTTATGATCGATTGGATTTTGGTGGGTTTAGCCTTGCACTTGGAAGTTGCTTATTTATGGAATTCTAGCATGAGATGGTGCATGCCTCACTGGTTGTATTTAATTTTTGGCCTTGATATTTTTATGCAAGTTGGCTTACCC
>VDFB02359338.1:423573-456284 GCA_007258455.2 Sequoia sempervirens
ATAGAAAGGGCCATCTACTATATCAGCAGGACAATGGTCGGTCATGAGCTAAATTACTCGTTCATCGAGAAAGCCTGCCTAGCAGTAGTGTTTGCATCCCAAAAATTTAGACATTATATGTTGGCACACAAGATCAAGCTTATCGCCAAAATTGACCCCCTTAAATATCTCTTATCAAAGGCAATGTTAACTGGCAGAATGGCAAAATGGGTCATGATATTATCAGAATATGACATCGAGTATGTGGAGAGAAAAGCCATCAAGGGTCAAGTAATTATAGACCAATTAGCAGAAGCACCTATGTATTCTGAGAATCCCCTTATCTCAGAGTTTCCAGATGAGTCTATTTTTAACCTCAACATTGCTGATCACTGGAAACTATACTTCGATGGGTCATATACACAACATGGATCCCGGTGGTGTCTTCTTCATCACCCATAGGGGGACTGCCACCAAGATCATACAAACTAGCATTTCCTTGCACTAACAACATTCGCGAATCGAGGCTTTGACTATAGGTCTCAGGATAGCAGTGCAGTGGAATATCATAGCTCTCAAGGTCTATGGAGACTCTCAGTTGATCATAAATCAGGTCAATAATGAATATCAGACAAAGGACGACAAGCTAACCCCATACAAAAAATTGGTGGAAACTCTAAAGGAATCCTTCATTGACATAACATTTGAGCAGATTCCAAGAACCAACAACAGAGCAGCTGACGCCATGGCTACAATTGGGTCTCTATTAGACATCCCTCATAATGTACTGAAATAAGAATTTCTGATCGAGCAGATTCTCGTTCCCACATTCGAGGTACCAGAATCGGAATATGTGTGCGAAATCGTTGGTCCAGGCGATCCTTGGTATCATGACATATATACATATCTTCGAATAGGAGTCTTACCCGCTGACCTACCATCGAGCCTAAAACGAACCTTTATCAAAAAAGCATCTAGATTTGTCATCCTAGGTGATACCTTATACCGTAGAAGCATAGAGGGTACCTTACTACCCTCTATGTAGTATCCTTTTAAAATCTGCAAACTAAACTTCAAACAATGGGTTAGATGCTTTTCAAATTCTATCAAAATACCTCTATGAAATCCATTACAAATGCTTTCAAAATGCCACAAATGATGATAAAAATACTAAAGCATTATGAAAACAAAAGCAAATTACCTATTCCATAGTTGGATTGGTGTCACATGTGCTAGTGACCCTTTCCCAATCCTTGACCAAAGCTCAAATTGAAAATGCTATGAAGATGGTGGAGTGATGGTGAACAAGATCAAATCTCAAATGAAGAGAGTAACCTTGCATGAAATTGTGAAGGATTTGCTTGAGGATGATGCTTGTATTTAAAGATTTTCAAAATGTTGAATGTTGAAGAGGGACCAATGTGGGATCAAAAACAAGCCAATGAATTGAGGACACTTGTCACCATGTGATTAGTTGATGTGTGTGCAAGATTTGGGAAGAGTGCCCAAGAGGGGGAAATTTTGAATTCAAATTTGCAATAAATTTTGAGAGGGGGACAAGAAAGGAGAGCAATAAATGCCCTGTTTGACTTGTCATGTTGAAAGAAAATGAGATTTTAATAAATCAATAAAATTGATTTATTGTGCAAGTGGCTAGGTCTAGATAATGCAAGTGGGATGTGATTAGCATTAGATTAGGATTAGATGATGATCATGCTGATTAATGCTGATTAGATGAGTTGACATTTTGGACTTTGATAATTGATTTATTTAAATCAGAAAAGGATGGAAAATGATTTAGGATTTGATTTAAATGGATTCCTGATTTATTTAATTAAATGGATGATGAAGGTTGAATGATAATGTTTATAAGATTATTTGATGAATGGTTTAAAGTGATGAATTTTCCTAATGTGAGAGCTAATTTGACTGAATCCGATCGAATGCATAATGTAAAATTTGCATGTCTACACACACATAAGAGAACACTGAGCACTCTGAGCTTCCTTTACACTGATGAAACAATCACTCTTATATATCTGCAACATGGATTACATCAACAACTTAGTTGGCCAGAAAAATAAAACATATTTACAATGTCGACCCAAATTTACAAATAAATTTGCAATGCGAATCCACCAAGGTCAGACACAATAGAGTGGATACCCAAATTAACAACTCCAACACAAAAAGAATTCAATTGATTTCACCTTGAAGATCCACAACACGCTACCATCAACATGTCAGCCAGGAACATGAAAAATTGAACATACAAATAAATCTTCGACCACGAGCACACCGATCAATGTGGAAATACCACAAAGATAGAGCATGATCTAGAAGCATCCAACATCAACAAGAACTAATAGAGAAATATTTGTAGCAACAAAAACAAATAAACTTCTATTAGGAATAGTGACAAAACCCACATAAATACTCCCAAAACACAACTATTCACAGTAGGATCAGATTGTCACGTGGACCTCTAAGACTTCTGGTGGATGAACTAGATATACTCATTAGAAAACCCTTTAATCCACAAGAACTTATATTCAATGTACAGAACAAGACACCTTCAAGACTTACACAGTTCCACTAGGAACCTGGAACACTTCTTTTAACAATTTTCTCAATATCCTTGACATATACAACCTTCAATACACCAAATGCTAATAGTGTTAACATCAATGACAACCACATATCAGCAACACATCCACAACATCCAACAATCTTCCCATTTGGAAATGATGGAAACACATGATGTGAAAAACACCATCAACCCAACTCTCAATCAGCATTTACTCCTCCTTAGATTCTGAATTTTTCTTTTTACAACTCTTCTCAAGATCTTCTTCCCACAAGGTTCTTCTCCCTAAATAATCAATAGTTTTTCACATTGCACTTCTCCCCCTTTGACATCAATGGCAAAGATAAGAATTATCTTTCCACATGCAAGCTCTGAACCACATATCTTTACATCTGACTACTCCCCCTGAGTAGTAGCCATGGAAAACATTAATCCAGATCAGAATATGATCATGAAATGCATGAATTGATGCAAATTAATGCATCCTTTGTTCACATCAGGAGGGGTAATCACCCCTAGCATCCTTCTGAGATACTCAAAAGTATCCTTTTGTAATGGCTTAGTGAAGATATCTACAATCTGCTCTTTGGTAGGCACATACTCCAATCTGACTTCTTTCTCACTTACTTTCTCCCTTAGAAAGTGAAACTTGATTGATATATGCTTGGTCTTAGAGTGTAGCACCGAATTCTTTGAAATTTTAATAGCACTTGAGTTATCATAGTATATGGCAATAGGTTCATCATATACTACTCTAATATCTTTCAACATTTGTTTCATCCACATCACTTGACTACAGTTATTGGCAGCAACAATATATTCTGCTTCAACAGTAGATAGAGAAATGGAAATTTTATTTTTGCTCAACCAAGACACCAACTTCTTCCCTAGGAACAAGGCACCACCACTAGTAATTTTCTTGTCATCTACATGTCCAAACCAATCCGCATCAGTATATTTATTTAAAGTAAGATCATCATCCTTAGGATACCAAAGTCCAAAATCAATTATTCCTTTCAGATATCTAAAGACTCTCTTTATAGCAGTCACAGGAGACTCTTTTGGATCAACCTGAAATCTAGCAACCATACACACAACATTCATATTGTCTGGTCTGGTTTGTGTTAAGTAGAGCAATCCACCAATCATTGATTTGTACCTTGTTTGATTTGTCTTAGGAGAATCATCATTTTGTGTTAACTTGCATCCAGTTATCATGGGAGTACCAACAGGCTTTGAATCATCCATGACAAACTTCTCCAGCAACTCTCTCACATATTTGGACTGGGATATGAAGATCCCCTTATCTAATTGAGTAACTTGCAATCCCAAAAAGAACTTCATCTCTCCAATCATACTCATTTCAAATTCATTCTTCATTTCATTAACAAACTTCATACATAGATTATCATCTCCTCCAAAAATAATGTAAAAAAACACCTCAATAATCAACTCTTTATCATGATCCAATTTGAAATACAAGTTGCTATCAACAATATCTTTATTGAATCCAAGCTTCAGTAGATATTTGTCCAGTTTAGCATACCAGGCTTTGGGGGCTTGCTTGAGTCCATATAGAGTTTTCTTCAATCATAAAACCATGTTTTCCTCATTAGTCAGTTGAAATCCATCTGGTTTTTCAATGTATACTTCTTCTCGCTCACCATTTAGAAAATTAGACTTTACATCCATTTGATAGACTTTATAGTTCTTATATGCAACATAAGCAAGAAATAATCTTACAGCTTCAATTCTGGCAACAGGGGCAAAAGTTTCTTCAAAATCAATACCTTCCATTTATGAATACCCTTCCATACCATTCTTGCTTTATTTCTAACTACTTCACCTTGTTCATTCAGCTTATTCCAAAAGACCCATTTAGTACCAAACACATTTTTATCTTTAGGTCTAGGAACAAGTACCCATGCATTATTCTTTTCAATCTACATTAATTCTTCCTTTATAGCTTCCATCCAGTGTTCATCATTGCAAGCTTCATTGACATCTTTAGGTTCAATCTTGGATATTAGGAAATACTCTTCTACAATATTTCTTCTAGTTTGTACACCTTTATTCTTGTCCCCTATAATTTGATTTTCATAATGATTTAGCTTTACATACCTTGGAGTTTTAGGATTCTCTCAAACTTTCGATTCTTCTATTCTTTCTTCTCCAGTTGCACTTGTCTCTACTTCCTAACTATCCTGACTTACCAGATTAAAAGGAACATATGGATCATATGGCACAATTTGAAGTTGATTTTGTGTTTGAACATTCTTCCCTTTGTTTGTATTGTTTTCATCTGAATCATATCCAAAATATCTAAATGATTTAGTAGAATCCTCATCAACTCTGACATTTGCACTCTCAACCATTTTTCTCAGTCTTCTGTTGTAGCATCGGTAGGCCTTGCTTCTAGTGGATTAACCTAGAAATATTCCTTCATCACTTCTTGCATCAAACTTTCTTATATCATCATCTCTCTTGATGTAGCATTTGCTTCCAAAGATCTTGAAATACTTAACAGTAGGCTTCTAACCAAACCATAGTTCAAAAGGAGTCTTACCAGAATTACTATTAACATTTACCTAGTTCAAAGTATACACAGTAGTGTTTACATCTTCACTCCAATAGATGTGAGGCACATTTCCTTCAATCATCATTGTTCTAGTAACATTTAGTATTGTTTTGTTCTTCCTCTCTGAAACTCCATTCTGTTCAGGGGTTTGGGGAGAAGATAAATTTCTTATGATTCCATGCTCTTCACAAAAGGAATTAAACTCCTTGGAGGTAAACTCACCACCTCTGTCTAACCTTAAGCATTTTATTTTCAAAACTTTCTCATTTTTGGCCATAGCTTTGAAACCTTTGAACTTTTCTAATGCTTCACATTTTTCTCTTAAGAAAGAAACCCATATCATTCTAGAGTAATCATAAATAATCAACATAAAGTACCTTTCACCGTGGAGACTTCTGACTCTGGAGGGACCACACAGATCAATATGCACAAGCTCTAGTAATCCATTTGAATGATGTTGTTTACTCCAAAAAGAAACTCTTGTCTATTTTCCCATCTCACACTCCTTGGAAATTGTGCTAGCAGGCTTCACTAACTTAGGTAGATCTCTTACTTCTTGAGTGGAAATTATTTTGACTATGTTATCAAAATTTACATGACACAACCTTCTATGCCATAACTAGCTTTCATCTACTTGAGCAATTAAATAACTTTCACTAGCAACATTCAGGTGAAAAATGTTACCTTTTATCTGTTTACCTAAAGCAATTATATTTGTAGAGCTTCCAAATATCCTACATCTTCCATCTTTGAACTAAAGATCATAACCCTTGTCCACCATCTGTCCAACACTTAATAGGTTGTGATTTAAGCCTTCAACATAAAGAACATCATCAGTGTTATGCTTACCACCAAGACAAATAGATCCTCTTCCACGAATCACACAAGCATTGTTATTTCCAAATCTTGTACAATCTTGTCATCATACTTCTCTAGACTTACAAATTTTATTTTGTCACCAGTCATATGATGTGAGCATCCATTGTTAATGACCCACTCATCCTTTTCTTCAATTCAGGATGCAAGAGATTTCTCAACTATAGCAGATTCAGTAGCAATAGGGCTATTTTCCTTGATAGCAATGAAAACCCAATCATCTGCATTTCCATTATTTTTATCAAACTCATCATTAGTCACTCCTTCCTCAAAAAAAAAAATTCTTTTGGAATCTAGATTTGTAAGGCTTAGATCTAGGAACTCTTTTAGGACACCTTGATGCAAAATGACCTATTTTACTGCAAGAAAAACATTTGATAGGCAACTTTCCTTTATACTAACCTTGTCCTCTACCTTCTTTCTTCACAATCAGTGCTTCCAATTCTTCTAGTTCTCTTTCTTCATCTTCAAGTTGTTTCATTTCTTCCTCATACTTGAATGAATTTCTAGAACTCTCTCCCAGATCATATCTTTGCTTGTTTCTTCTGGATATAGTAGCCTTAAATGTAGTTTCAATCTTAGGAATAGAATCACCGAATTTTCTCAACTCAAAGGCAACAAATTTTCTAATCAGTGTATCCCTTGTCACATTCATCAATGATCTGGTTTCTTCAATAAAATGAGCCTTTTCTTTGTAGGAGGGAGGCAATGATCTAAGCACCTTAGCCACAATTTCTTCCTCTTCCAGGTTGCCACTGACACATCTAATGACCATCACTAGTTCATTTACTCTTTGCATAAAAGAAGAAATATTTTCATCTTCACCCATCTTCAGATTTTCATATTTACCTTTCAAACTCTATAGCTTGGCCATCTTCACATGTACATCTCCTTTATACAAATTTTCTATCTTTTTCCATATCTCATGAGCTATCTTTAGACCTAACACATTTTTCATTTCTGAATCTGTCAGTGTACTCAACAAAGCTTCCATGCCCTAGACATTATTCTCATCCTCTTTGACTTCATCAAGAGTGGAAGGACCACTTGTAGGAATAACATATATGTTCTTTGTAAATTTCTAGAAAGGTTCACCAATACACTTCAAATGACACTCCATCCTAGCTTTCCACAATTAGTAGTTTTTTCCATCAAATCTAGGACTATCCTTGTATAATTCCATCTTAGGTCACCTCAAGGTTTTAAAATTCTTTAGAGGAACCTGCTCTAATACCAATTGTTGGAAAAACAAGGACAAACAACTGAGGGGGAGGGTGAATCAGTTGTTACAAAATATTTAAACTTCTTCTAACTTCACTTAACTTAATCTCAGATCTGATGAAAGATTAATAAACCATAAATAATTAGCACATCAGAGAGATAGAGAACACCAAGATATTTTACGTGGAAAACCTATTAGGGTAAAAACCATGGTGGATGTTAGTCCACAATATTATACCCTATTAAAAGTATAATGAGAAATAAGGGGAATGCACATGCATTCAGGCACACTTCCTAGAGCTCACTGCTCAAATACAAAAGAGGACTCACTATCCAAAAGGAGTTTGGATTAAGACCATCCAAAATGTGAACTAAGAAAATAGCTTCTACACAAGCCTGATTACAATTCCAGTTAAGCACAAAAAAACCTTCTTCACTCTTCACTCTAACTTTTTCACACTTCACTCAATCTTCTTCACACTCTGCTCTCCAAATGATATTTGCACATACACACATAGGAGCACACCCAACACTCTGAGATTCCTTTACACTGATGAAACAATCATTCTTATATATCCACAACATGGATTACATCAAAAACTTAGCCAGCCAAAAAAATAAAACATATTTACAATGTCAACCCAAATTTATAAATAAATTTGTTATGTGAATCCACCAAGGTCAGCCACAACATAGTGGAGACCCATATTAATAACTCAAACACAAAAATAATTCAATTGATTTCACCTCAAATATCCACAACACGCTACCATCAACATGTCCTCCAGGAACATGAAAACCGAACATACAAAGAAATATTCGACCACGAGCACACTGATCAATGTGGACGTACCACAAATATTGAGCACGATCTAGAAGCATCCAACATCAACAAGAACTAATAGAGAAATATTCACAGCAACGAAAACAAATAAAATTTGATAAGGAATACTGACATGACCCACAGAAATACTGTCAGAACACAATTATTCACAGCATAATCAAATCGTCATGCGAACCTCTCAAACTTCCAGTGGATGAACTAGATATACTCAACATTAAACCCTTTAATCCACATGCACTTATCTTCAACATACAAAATAAGACACCTTCAAGACTTACACAGTTCCAGTGGGAACTTGGAACACTTCTTTTAACAATTTTCTCAATATCCTCAACATATACAACCTTCAATACACCAAATGCTAATAGTGTTGACATCAATGACAACCACATATTAGCAACACATCCACAACATCCAATAGTTTATGCATGTTAAGGATAACTATGAATGAAAAATAGACTTATAGATCTATTAGAAACACAAAATTGGAAATCAGACTCCATATTTGCAAACTAATAATAGGTAAATCTATACCTAAAATATTAGGTACATTAAGTAGGATAGAGGCACCTAGGGCGCCTATGTCCAACTAGGGCTCTATCTAAAATTTTAGTTTCAGAAACACTAGTGACATAAGGTGATTGTGTGACACTATTTAAACCTAGATTTGGAATCAATTATGTTGTTGTTTTGAAGGATCTTAAATTTGCAATATATTGTAATAGCCTATGGTCTTGAAATTTTTCCAAAATGAAAACCAATTTACCCACATTATGCACTGTTTCAAAAAATGTAAACAATTTCCTTACATATCTGATGATTATCAATACCGAAATGCAACAATTTTCACAAATTTACAATGAGTTAAGAAAAGTAACACCTTCTTTTCAAATGTAACACTACTTTTTGCAATTGAACAAACCAAATCAGAAATCAAACAACAAAAATAGACAAAGAATACAAAAACAACAATCTAAGCCAAATTTGAGCCAAAAATAGTAGAACATAGGCACCTACGACATTTGTGTCCCAACTAGGATTTTTAGAATTTCAAATTTTGATTGTCTACATTACTATCTAAGGCTCCCAAATCTATGTGCATATAGATCTGACAGTGAATATTTTTCAAGATTTTGGTAGTTTTATGATTGTGAACTTGAAAATGAAAATCTACAACAATGTTGAAAATATTTGAATAGTAAATTTCAATCTTGAATACCAATTTTAGATCTAATATGAACTAATTAACTGATTTCAAGATGCAAAAAAATTGAAAATGGTGATTTGATACAATTTTTAAAGAAAATAATGTAGCTTTTTACTTTTTTGACCTAAATGAAAGATGTAATTTAGATGCAATAAAAAATTTCATACTTGAATGACCCATTGAATGCAATTTGAATGTAAATATAATCTAAGCTGGCTGAAACAAACCCTATTTTAACTTTTAATACAATAGGATATGCATTTTTTTGGATTTTTATGAGTTTTTATGATGCAAACATTAAACCCTAAATGAGAAATGTAATATGATGTAATACGAGACCTAGATCTAGGGAGAATTATGGTGAAATTTAGAAGGTTAATGGTGTCAAAGTGTCAAGTTCACCAAAATGAAATAGAAAAATGGAAGTCCTTAAGTTCAATGATCAAAACCTAGGGTAAATTCCACCTTTTCTAGGATTGAATTAGGATGCAAATCCACAAGTCAATTAGATTGAATTTCAACCAAAAAGGTGAGTCAATTAGACTTGGATCTGATCCTTTTAAGTCTTGGAAATGGATTGGGAATAAATTTCCCAAAATAACCCTATCAAACAATGTTCTCTAGACTAAAAATGCAAGATTCTGATAATAGGAAAAATGCAACAACAATTTTGACTATAAAATTGAGAAAATCAAATATTTTGCACTTTTCTTACAACTTTGGGGCTGAAAATGGGGGATGCTCTCACCCAGGGCATGAGTGTCCTTGGAGGCTTTTCCCAAACTTCAAAAGTTGATCCTATAGTGCTTTGTCTTCTCTCCAATTTCTCAAATACAAATTTGTCGAATCATCATTGGATATTTTTGTATCTTAGTTTTTTGTGAGTTGACAAGATGTATGGTTTTTATTACAACAATGAAAAATAGGTCTTCAAATTCCTTTCAATCCTCTTCAAACATGATATCTGCACATTAACAAAGAGAGGAAGTGTTGTTCCATTTAGGGGCTTACCTCAATCAAACCCCATGTAAGTGTTTCCACTTCCACAATGGAAATGACAATGATATATGGATAAATGATAGGAAGGAATGATGAATCAAAAAAGTGCTACAAGTCACCACCCTTCAATGGCTTCCATGAAGGACTGAAGTCATGTACATCACCTCAATTACTTGGATATTTCTTGCTTGATTTCTTGAATGATTGAATGCTTGAATTTCTTGGAGACCTACAAAGGGTTATCCTTCACAAAAAATGAATGAACTTACATAACAACACCATGAATGCTAGGATCGTGAATTTTCACAATGAATCACTGAAAAATCTACTCTTGACTACCCTTGACTTGCTCAATATTGCTCTTAATAATAATTTTTCAATATTTTCTACTTAGATTTGAAATGATGCAATAACTTGGTATTTATAGACATTTATTCAATTTCCCGAAAATTAGATCCCACTGGCCGACTTTGGATAGTTGAATTTCAAATGTTAATTTGCCACAAATGACATATTTCAGTTTGGAGGGGACATAGGAGGAAACTCATTCCCAAGGTGTGAGTTTCTTGGACCTATTTTATTGGACAAATGTTGTCGGGGGCAATGTATTAAATAAATGCAATTGATTTTCAGTTGTAATTCCTCAAAAATTGTCAAAAATAGACCATAGAATGCATAATTTAGGAAATCAAATACTTAATTAGGTCTAATAATTTAAGGGGGGACCAAACCTAAGGTGAAATTATCAAAGGTGACAATTTACGATGATAGAAAGACAATAGACATGATAAGATCATAAGCAAGAGGAGTCTTTACCATTGCAAATGTCCAAGATGTGAGAGTATTTTGACAGAGTTTCATTGAGAGAGAGATGGAGAGCTCCAATTCCAAAAGTTTCAACAACCTATGAAAATGAGGAAGAGAAGCAATTTTTGTTCTTGAATTGGGAAAGAATAGTTGTTACAGTCATATTTGGGCATTGGGACACGCATCACAAATAAAATATACATGATATTCTCATTTGAATCTTAGATTTTATCGAGATATTTGTGCATCATGTAGATGTCTATGTGTCGTGCTCTCATCCAACCAAATCATTCTAAAATTCAAACTGCATGCTACTAATGCTTCATCATTTCCATTCATGAGATCAGAATTGTAAAGTTCCAATCATGAATTTCATCATAGGGTAAGTGTAAGAAGTTGAGTCCATGAAATGTGGAAGTTTTTTCCTTAGATGAAAAAATGAAATCGGCATTGCAAAAATGAGATCCCATTTTTTAATAAATGGGATTCTGCTTTTAAAAAATGGGATCTCGTTTAGCTTTAGGATCCCAAGCCTAAATTCTAAATGGGATCCCATTTTTTAAAAATCAGGATCCCATTTATTAAAGGATCCCAAATCAATGTATGGGAAACGGGATCTCAATCTTTACAAAACAGGATCCCGATTTCTATAAATCAGGATCTCGTTTTGTAAAAAATGGGATCCCATTTATAAGTTGTATTTATTTTTTAAAAAATAAAACTCAGGCATTTTGGGATCCCGATTTAATAGAGATAGCGGTGAGGACAACATCGAGCTCTGACCTCCAAGTATGCCTCCACCATTTATCTGTGTTTTTAAAAAAAATTATAAGACAAAAGTAGGTTTTAGCATGATATTTTTCAATTTATTTAGCATTTTATATATTTTATTTAGGTGTAATAGGAGAATTGATAATTTGTAGAGGTAGAAGAAAAAATGAAATGAAACCTTGTAGAAATGAAAAAATCATCCTTGAATCATATCTTAATAACAAAATTTAGCTTTTGAAACCTGAATTGTTCAATCAAACAAAAAATATTGCATTTGAAAACCTAAATTGAAAGAAAACAAAAAAAATTGCATTGAAAACTCTAATTTGACATGAAACAAAATAAAATTGCATTGAAAACCCTAAATTTTTCTTGAAACCCTAAATTCAATTCAAACAAAAAAATTTGCTAAAACCCTAAATTGAAATCAAACAAAAAATTTTGCATTCAAATGAAAACCTTGATTTCAAGCTCAAGAATATTTGATAATGGAAAAAATTGATTTGCATTGGTTAAATGTTTTAAATTGAACATTTGCATTGTAAATTAGGGTCCTTGATATTGACAATGAAATAGGATTTGATAAATATTATACATTTAAATGTGTATTTATCGAGAGAGACAATCAATTAAACGTTATCAACATGGATATAACTAAAATAGAAAACAATATGTTACAAACATCTTAGAATTTAAAAATATTGAGTATGTTCATAAGGCAGGCATGCCATAAGTGTGATCATCTAGGTTTCTCTCATTAGGCATCATAATAAAGGAAATCACTAAAAGGTAAAGCAAGATCATAGGTGATAAGAGAATTATCAAAGCTAGGCACACCAATAGTCATAGTATAATCAACATCATCATTACTAAATCTATTCATATTAAGAGATGAAATCTTTATGAAACTCATGGTTAAGTTAAAGAATCTACAATAGAAGGGAAAATAATAATAAGTTCCATGGAAGATGTTAAATTATATCCAATATCAAAGAGTGCATTAATGGAACATGTGCCACTATGCTTATGGTAAAAGGATACGGTTTTATCAAATATTCATGGATCAAATAAAAAATAATGTGAACACATCAAAATAATTGATGTAAGAATGAATGGAGACAAGGGAAAAAATGGTTGAGTGGAATCCATGATATAAAAAATTAAAATCACTATATATAAAGGAGGGAAATTAAATGAGTTTCAAATCTAAAATTATATGAGAAATATCAAAAAAATGGATTTGAAATTAGAGACACATGGATAAGTTGAAAACACTACAATAATTAAGGAATTATAGGTGAAGGGAAGGATTACTTGTGGGACTAGTGGAACATTACAATTGATAAATTTTCAATGGTTGTTTGCAAATTTATTAGCAAATTCCTAAATCCTTGTACAATCCATTTCCAATTGTCACTTAATTAGATAATATGTGCATTCATTTTTATTTTATTTTTTTATCTCTCTTAGTCATGCCTTGTTTCCATTTCTTTTTTGCATGTGTTGTCTCTTGTCTTTCGACAATCTTAACTCTCATTCTAGTCAATTAGTTGTTAATTGGGCTTCTAGTTTAGTCTAAAATCTCAATTTGCACTAGTTACCTAGACACTTAAAGAATCTAAATATTTTTATTTTCTTTCTTTTAGGTTCTTTCAATTCCAAACAATCCAAAATAAAATAAGATTCAACATTAACTAATTTTATTATACATTTTATATCATAAAATTCATTTAAGTGGGAAATATTAATGAAAAACATGTTAAATAAAATAATCTTATATTCAATTAAAAAAATATCAATTTAAAGTATACACCAAACTCAATCTTAAAAATACATAATTATGTGTTTCTATAACGGAAATAGTTAGTCTATTCATAAAATCAAAAATATTTATAAACTAGTCAGTCTATTACCCTAAACTATAAATTGATGTCTTAAGGGGTCCTAATATGACATTTCTTAAGGGGATCAAATAAGTTCTCAAAATTTGGTGAAGTTTCCCAAGGAAACCAAATTTAACAATAATAAGATCATGCAAGATTATAATATGAATGAGATTTCATGATCTATGTTGGTCAATCGAAACAAGAGCTATCTCAATCAACTATTCCACAAGAAAATGTTGTTCACTAACTTGCAAGTCCATTATTCCAGGGGCCACCCAAACTTCACCCTAATTTCCCTAAACCCTAAACCCTAAACTCTAAAATATAAACCCTAAACCCTAAAGCATTAATTTTTTCCTCAGACCTTAAAATGAAATTTGGTTGCCTTGGGAAACTCCACCAAATTTTATTCCCTTAAGCCATGTAATTTTGTCCTAGGACCTTACTACATAGATCCCCTTAAGCCATCATATTAACCTAAACTCTAAACTCTAAACCCTAAACTCTAAAACCATAATTTTTCCTAGGCCCTTAATCAAATTTGGTTGCCTTGGGAAACTTCACCAAATTTTATTCACTTTAGCCATGTCATTTTTTCATAGGACCTTACTAGACATATATCCCCTTAAGCCATACTATCACCCTAAACCATAAACCAATTTCTTAAGGGGATAAAATAAATTCTTAAAATTTGGTGAAGTTTCCCAAGACAACCAATTTAACAATAGTAAGATCGTGCAAGATTATAATATGAATGAGATTTCATGAGAGGCTGATCAGTCAAAACAAGAGCTATCTCAACCAACTATTCCACAAGAAAATTTTGTTCACTAACTTGCAAGTCCATCATTCCAAGGGCCACCCAAACATCACCCTAAGTTCCTAAACCCTAAAACCTGAACTCTAAAATGTAAACCCTAAACCCTAAAGCATTCATTTTGTCCTAGGACCTTAAAATGAAACTTGGTTGCCTTGGGAAACTCCGCCAAATTTTATTCACTTAAGCCATGTCATTTTGTCCTAGGACCTTACTAGACATGGATCCCCTTAATCCATCCTATCACCCTAAACTGTAAATCGATGTCTTAAAGGGTCCTAATATGACATTTATTAAGGGGATCAAAGAAGTTCTCAAATTTTGGTTGAAGTTTCTCAAGGAAACCAAATTTAACAATAGTAAGATCATGCAATATTATAATATGAATGAGATTTCATGAGAGGTTGGTCAGTCAAAACAAGAGCTATCTCAACCAACTGTTCCAAAAGAAAATATTGTTCACTAACTTGCAAGTCCATTATTCCAAGGGCCACCCAAACTTCACCCTAAGTTCCCTAAACCCTAAACCCTGAACTCTAAAATATAAACCCTAAACCCTAAAGCTTTCATTTTTTCCTAGGACCTTAAAATGAAATTTGGTTGCCTTGGGCAACTCCACCAAATTTTATTCACTTAAGCCATGTCATTTTTTTCTAGGACCTTACTAGACATATATCCCCTTAAGTAATCCTATCACCCTAAACAGTAAATCGATGTCTTAAGGTTTCCTAATATGACACATCATTTTTTCCTAGGACCTTACTACATAGATCTCCTTAAGCCATCCTATTACCCTAAACCCTATTTATCCTAAACTATAAACCGTAAACCCTAAAGCATTCATAAATTGTCCTATATTAATAGTTAATTGTTTTTTCATTCAAGTAACATGCCTTAGACATAAATGAGGCTTACACATTTTATCATTTGTATTCAATTAGCCAATTTATATTGAATGGTTTAAGGGTATTTCATAAACATGTATCTTACATTTTGAAATTACAAATCTAATGCAGGTTCACTCATATCTTAGAGATCACATGGATCAATTCAATGATATACATAATCCACCTCCACGCCCTCCATCTCCACCACCTTCATCTCCATCTCCACCCACTCCACCTAATAACCCCCCACCTCCACCACCTAAAACCGATGGTGCAAGCTTGCAAGAATGAATCAATGCTGATGTTAGATCCATTCAGGATCAAATCAACATTATTCAAAATGAAGAATGTATCGCACCACCTTTGAGGATGATTGCATCTAGGATGCAAAATGTTGGTGAATATTCTATTAGGGCTATGGATGGGATGTTATATGAGCATGAAAAATGGCTAGAGGAGAGGAGAACTTCTTATCCTGAAAAGGAAAAAACAAAGAAATGAAGAGATGCAGTAGAGAGTTGCAACACTTTATAAATTAAGACAATGATCTTATAGTTATGAATTTATGAATTTGGTTCGATGGATATTTTGTGTGATGAATTTATGAATTTGGTTGGATGGATATTTTTAGTGATGAATTTATGATTTTGGTTGGATGGATATTTTTAGAGATGAATTTATGAATTTGGTTGAATTTTTGAACTTATAATGATGAATTTATAATATTATATATTTTATGACTATCAACTAGATCATGATTTCTCCTATTGGAAAAATGTAATATATATATATATATGCATTAGACATAAATGAGCTTTTTGTGAATATTTCAAGTTTATTTTTTAGTATGTACATGTATTAAAATTGCATAGTTCTAGATTTTAAATTTTGAAAGTTGTATGTACACATAGTTTAGTTGAATGATGTATGCATGCAAATTATGCATCTTATTTTTTATTTTAAATGTATGTACATGTTAAATTTTGAAATTTGAATGCACATGCTCAAGTTCAATCAATGTATGTATGTGTATGTATATGTATGCACATCCTATTTAAACAAATTTGCATATACATTTCAAATTTAACTATTTATTGTAATTTTGTAAGTTTGTATGTTAATTTTGTATAATTTAATGCAGGTGAACACTTATATATGATATCATGGATCAATTTAGCATTGATGATATCATCAATCTAGCACCTCAGTAACCTCCACCACCCACTGGATTTGATGAGGCGCACTTGCGAGCACATATAAATGATCAAGTGGCATCCATTCAAAACCAAATCAATGCTATGCAAAATCAAGTATTGATTCCACCACATGTGAGACATTTTGAATCTGCGATGCAAAATGTTGTGGATGCCATTAGGACTATTGGTTCTGATTTAGATAAGCATCGACAAGAAAGAGAGGAGATGAGACGATTTTATGCAGAAAGTCTCATATAAATTTTTTTTAGACCTAACAATAACAAAATCCCATCTATCCCCTTATTTTATCCACCCTAATACTCAGCAGCCCATACCTCCTAATAAATCTAGAATATCCATGAGGTGGTGTATACAACCACAAATGAGTGCACATTTTTGGGTTCGATGGTATATGGTATTTGACAATCCACCACATGCTAATTTGGAGGTCCCATTATTTTTTTTGAGGAAACTATATGTAGATATTTTTATGGGGAAAAATCCCATTTATTTTGATTTTAAATCATTTCAAGGTGTTGGTGGCAGCATGCCACAATAGAGGTTAGGGGAAAGGGTTGATTCCCAATGCCTCGTGCATGCACAACCCCTTGTTTCTCCTCTTGGTCTTTCCATTCCCACACCTGTGAATCAACGTGTAGTGGTATCAACATTAGGATCCCTCAGTATGCTCACAGGATACCTTGATCATCATGCTTCTACAATAGTGGGTAGGGATCATAGAGACCACAATGATGGAGGAGTGTCTTATGGTCCTAGTACCACTCCACAGGTGTCAAGACCACATACATGTACTAGTTTCCATTAGATATGCTATGGATTCGATCAATCCACACCCAGTTTGAGTGGACGTGGAGATTCTAGTGGACCATCTGGTCACCTTAGTTCAGTTGTAGAATTTCTTACTGCAAACCCATCACCCTGAGGACAGTGTGACAAAAGTATAAATATGCATCTACATGTTGAACTTATAAGAATTTTAATGGATGTATGTATCAAAAAAAATTGCAATACATTTTAACAATCAAATGGTTTGGTGTATAGATGACACTAGTGATGGGGCAATTATTTGTATCATGAGTACATATGTCAACACTAGTCCTAGTCGGCAACCCTTATTAGGTATTTTGATTTCAATTTTTTAAATTATATATGAAATAGTTTTTAACTTGAGTTTTAAATTTATAATTCAATCATGAACATATGTTTCAAATATTTATGTTGGTTTAGGGGAGTCAATCGACTTCCACATCGATTCCACCCGAGGGGTTGTCGAGTGCTCCTTCAATTTCGAGCATCACAAATTAGGGCCAGGTACATTTATATTGTAAATTGTTTTACATTACTATCTAGTTACAATTATGAATTTTGAATTCACTATATATCAAATGTGCATGTACACTTGTAAATATTATAAGCGTTAAATTTTTATATGTATGTCTAGGTTGATACAACAATGAGAATGGGAATTAGACAAAAATTAAATGTTGTTGCTATTCATGAGGCCTCTGAATTTCAGGTTGCTAAAAAAGTTTCTACACAAAATATGAAAACTTGAATATATACATTTTAACCTAATTCAATTATACATGCTTTAAATTTGATCTTGTAGGAATTTGTTAGTGCGAGTTTCTGCCATGACTTAGTCA
Source organism: Sequoia sempervirens (assembly GCA_007258455.2). Taxonomy (NCBI): domain Eukaryota; kingdom Viridiplantae; phylum Streptophyta; class Pinopsida; order Cupressales; family Cupressaceae; genus Sequoia; species Sequoia sempervirens. Next base: position 441,896 of record VDFB02359338.1, read on the forward strand.
TAGTTACACCTCCAGGAGAACATGCAGAGTAGGCTCCAGATATCATGGTAATTTAAATTTTTTATTATATTTAAAGTCAATTACAAATTATACATTGTGAATAACTTTAATTAAATTTAAAATTGAATATATATATATATGAGCTCATACATGTTAAATTCATTTTCTTTTATAGCATGAGACACATCTTATAGTTGAGCCATGTACAAAGAGGTCCTGGAGTAGAGGGTGCACAACCTCTTACAGTACAATTTAAATATGATAAATTATAAATTAAATTGAATTAAATCATTTTTAATTATAGACTAAACATCTAATTTCAACTGTCTTTGTCTTGTACATATGTAGATTGATTCAAAGAATTTAGAGATTGGTCCAGGTGCACCAGAGCATCTAGATCTAGATATGATGGTAATTTAATTTTATGATGATTTATAAATTAAATTGTCATTAAATCATTTTTCATCGTCTTACATCTGATTTCATCTTTCTCTTGTACAGAGTGTTTCAAGTCATCTGTGTAGTCTACATGGTGTGAAGAGGTCTCTTGATTATAGAGGTGATACATGACCTAAACATGATTTTTTGGGTTATATTTGATTATTTCATGGACTACATATTTGGTTTCTCATGTACTTTGTTGGACTTTATTTCATGGGTTGTACTCTGATCGAATTTATTCATGCACTTAATATATTGGTTTCATGCACTTAATATATTGTAAATAATAAAATTTATTATTGTTTAATTTTAATTTACACATGTACACTTATGCATTTTATGTTCATAGTCAAGACATTAATATAGGAAATTAATGTGAAATTAAAGTTGAAATTAATAGGAAATTTTGATATTTGTACTTTAGAAATTTAGTGACCCATACATGATATACATGATATGTACATTCAATAATTAGCGATAATTAGTCAATGAACTTATTCAACAAAAAAACTAATGTATAAGTTGTCAAAACAAATAATAGCATCCAACATGTCTTAAGGGGATATCTTAAGGTGTCCTAATATGATGTCTTAAGGGGATCAAAGAAGAGTATAATTAAGTATAAATATTAAGTGATATAAACAAGTATTTTAATTCAAAACCTTATCGAGAGAATTAGGGCCATACTATAAAATGTTGATACTCTAAACATAATGCCTAGGTTAAGACTAGTTTCAAATTCCCTACTTAAATATAGCTACCCTAGTCCTCCTATTTTATCCATGAAAGAGAGTGGAATGAAACGTAATGGTGAAAGAGTCCTCTAAAAAACCATCAAATTTTGGACATGTTATGGTTTCTCAACAACTATTGATCCCCTCACAACCCTTAGTGTCTCATGATGAAATTAAAGGATTTGATGAATTTATTCCTACTAGAGATGAGATTATAAATGTTTTAAGTCCTAATATGTGAGATACTCACCTCTAATGATAATTTTTCAAGGAAAAAAAAATTAAGAATTTATTGTCATATTAAAAACACATCCTAGCAAGGATCTAGTAACAAAAAGAGAATTCACTAAATTTATCAGAGAAAATCTAGCTAAAGGTGTCTATTCTTTATGTGAATATACAATATATATCTCTTGAAAAAGCTAGTAAACTAGTGAGATAGAGTGGATGCTTGTTACTTCTAATTTGGGATTTGGCCTCTATTATTGCTTTTAATACTCTAAGAAGTTGTGAAGCCAAATATGTGTTCAAAGAACTTAGCAAGAAAGGGATAAGATGAATAAATTTTAAATATTGATTGATTTTGGTATTGTTGAAATAATAGATCCAAATGGAGAAAAGAAGGCACTTTGGGTTTAGAAGGACAATTTGAAATTTAAGTGCATACTTTGGTTAACCCTTTTCTATTAGAGGAGGAATTTGATTTTATTTTTATTAAGTATAATATTTAGGATATGTGCTAATACGACACGTCTTAAGGGGATGTCTTAAGGGGTCCTAATAAAAGTCCTCTTGACCTCATGTTCCACAAAAAACACTAATTTATAAGCTATCAAAACAAATAATAGCATCCAACACTAATTTATAGGTTGTCTTAAGGGGTCCTAATATGGAATCTTAAGGGGATCAAACAAGATTATAATTAAGTATAAATATTAAGTGATATAAATAATTATTATACTTTAGGGTGACTCATCATAACAAATGATATAATTAAGTATAATATTTAGGATATGTGCTAATACGACACATCTTAAGGGGATGTCTTAAGGGGCATAATACGATGTCTTAAGGATATAATTGATTTAATAATAATTTATACATGATATTTAGTGATTATACAATCAAATATAAAGTTTCAAAGTAGGAAAACATGCACATTTAACAAACAAAATATATAGAATATTTATTTTGATACAAAAAAGTACATAGAGTATAATTGTGTATGTACATGTATTTGTAATTTGTACAAAACATTTAATTGTGTATGTATGTACATATATGTCATCTCAAAAGAATTTTTACAAAACTTGGCTATGCCATCTCAAGAACATCTCAAAATCGTGCCCGAAATGTAGTAGGTCTTCATGCCACCTGATATCAAAAAGGTACAAGCAATATCAATTAAATCATCAAAACATACATATTTTAATTTATATAAAACTATCTATATGTACACAACTCAAGTACCTATATTTAAAAGTATTCTAGACATGTGTGTAGGTTGAATCTAGGCATCCTCGCCTTTTTGTTTCAAAGTATGAGATCAATGCGATGATGGCTTAAGGATACAAAAAAGGATAATAAATCAATTTTAACTATTAATGTACAAGCATTATCAATATATAATCAAAACATGTATTTAAATATAATTTATCTAATATTTACATGTTTTTACCAAGTATTCCATGTTTTCTAGGTTGAATCTACATGGACTCTCCTTTTTGTGATGATGGCTTAAGGATCTATAAAAGGACAATTTAAATCAATTTCAACTAATAACACACGACCAATATCAAAACATATATTTAATCTATTTAAAAGGAAAATATAAAACTAAATATATATTTACCTATATTTACTTATTCCATTGTACCATCTGCATCCTTTCTTTTTTGCAACGCATCTATGATTGTCTCATGCTTTTCCATAGAAATTGTCCATAGCACTTTATTTGTAGGTCTTCCACGATACCGATCTAGTTTTATATTTGTTTCCACCACCAAATGTGAATAGTGTATAATATTTTTATGTGTTTTGATAGAGAAGGGGGATTTTCTACTCATGAGTTCTCTTCATTTAGAGAGCCTCACGAGTGAACTTCCCTAAACTATCTCAAGGAATAGCTGCAACAGTTCTGGAATCAGAAAGAGAAGGTCATAGAGATTTTTTGGACAGACTGACAAGCTCTCATCCAAAGGACAACAACATGGGATACAAATGAAATCGCATCACGTTGGCATCCTAGAGGTGTGATGGCATCTCGTATGGACCAAAAAGTGAGAATATCACAAAAAATGACAAGGTGACTGTGTGGTCAATTTTATGCGTGTTATATATGTAAAAACAAATGAATCAAACACACCAATAAGACATTATATCAAAAGCATAATATAAAATAATAAAGATTGCAAACTCAGTATCATGTTATCGATGTCATCCTATCGTCCTCAATCTCCAGTGTTTTCATTGATTCCAGCTGGCTCTCAGATTGTATGCTAGGCTCAACAAACAGTCTTCCTAGAGAATGAGATTGAATATGAAATGCATGTAATGCTAAGCTAAGACATGATCGTTCTAATGCTAAACATGGTTGTTAAAATGAAAGATTATGATGATGCTATGAATAATAAACTATAATGATAATGCTAGAATGCTATAATGCTAGAATACAATTAATCTCTAATTCATCTATTGTATGTTGTAACCATTGCTTGGATTGGCAGTGCTATTTATAGAGTTTTTCAAAAGCTTTTGATTGGCTGATATGATCAACGATTGTGAAAATTCCTGGCAAATCAAACGGTTGAAGATTGATAAGACTGAAGAAAAACAAAAGAAAATAGAAAGCAAGATTTATTTTCTTTTCTATAAAAGAGGTAAGATAAGATGATAAAGATGATTTGTAAAAAAAATCATCTTTTTGTGAGATTATGGAAAGATTTTGAAGAAGATAAATAATGAATTATTAAAGTCAATTATTCATTTAAGGGTCACATAGAGGTTTTTTCTTAAAATAGAATATTTATCCTAGATTTGAAGAATAATGGAAGATTTCATAATTAAATAGAATATTTAATTATGATTTTGAAAAAGATATGGAAGATATTCAATTAAATAAAGATATTTAATTAAACTTTTAAGAAATGGTATGTAAATGAAATTAATTAAATAATATATTTAATTAACTAGAAGAAAGATTTGAAAATAAATATTTAAATTTGATTAAATCAAAAGGACTTAATTAAATTCAAGAAGTGATAATTAATTAAAATAAATAAAGTGTATTTATTTAATTAATCAAGTGGACATATGGATGTGAAATAATTCAATAAAAATCAATTTATTTAATCATGATAGAAGAATAAATTGAATGAACAATATAATTAAATTAATTAAATTTAATCATATGTAGAAGACTTTAGAGAAATTAATTAAATAATAAATATTTAATTAAATGCCAGGATTAATCATATATGAACAATTTTATGCATCTACAGTGACTACTTCTATTCTAATTGTGAAGGACTTCTAGAAAGTGATAGAACTGAAATAAAAGTGAAGTAGAAATGATAGAGATAAGAAGAAGAAAGGAAATAAGATGCTCACAACAATCCAAGTAATGAAGCCTCCAGCTAGTAGATATCTTCAATACCTGCATCTGTAAGATTGAAAGAAAGTGTTGGGGCTATATAGGGGTTTGCCTCAGTCAAGCCCCCGTTTTGGTGTTCCCACCTCCACGAACAACTAATAGATAGGGAGAAATGAACCGAAATGGAAAAAGTGTGGTGAAAGAAAAACCGCTTCAGGAGTAGAACCTACACCACCAAGTATGGGTGATAAGAGCAACCCCTGATTAAGGAGGAGAACCCATATCACAAAAGAGGTGATAAAAGCAATCCCCACTCAAGGAGGAGAATCTGTATCACAAAGTAGAGATGCAATAGAAAGGGGATATGGAATCCCAAGATGCTCACAAGTATGAGATAAGGGAGATGAAGTTGCAAGGCTTAAGGAAGCCAAAGAGAGAGAGCAAGAGAGCTACAAGAGTCAAGGGTGTTGCAAGGAGTGTTATAAGAGCTTGAGAGATTTGCATAGAGAGATGCCAAGAGAACTTGAAAGTGTTGTAGAAGGATGTTGTAACAAACAAGAGATCTTTGCAAGCAAAAAAAAGAGGGGAGAATGTCAAGATGGAAGCCAAGAAGGAGAAGAAGAAGTTAGAATAAAGCTAGAGGAACTTAGAAGACTAAATGTATTAAAAAGACTAATTTTAAGGAGGGAAAAGAAGCTTCCCGAGCCGTTTTAGGGAGTCCCCAGCCGTTATCACCAACAAAAGTTGCTAACAAGTGGAAAGAATGTGCGAAAACAATCGTTTGAACGTTGAAACATTGTAGGATGCTAGTGCGGCACGTGAAATTATGCACAGTGTGCTAGTGTCCGGACACATCACACTATAAAATGACGCAAACGGGAAAGGCACAAATTCTGATGCAAAGCTGAAACACAAGGGTAGCTGCTAAAAAGGGGTGTTGAGCATCCTGAGAAGGGAAAAAGGTTGATACATGGGCTAAAATGAGCCTACACAAGATTCTAAGGGAGTGGAAACTAAAGTAGGTGCAAGAATGTCTATGAAATTGCAAGGGGTGCAATTTTACGACTATACAGTTTCACAATCTTCGAATGTAGGTAGACCATTCTTCATTATTAGGTATTTTTGTAGCCAAGTGCCAACAACCACCACCAATCCTATTGGAAAATATGAAAACCATCATCATATAAGTTCTCAAAATTTTCTTAAGGGGATCAAAGACTTGTTCTAAAAAATTTCTTAAGGGGATCAAAAACTTGTTATCAAAATTTGCTTAAGGGGATGTCTTAAGGGGATCATTGTACCTATTGGATAATGATAGCCATCATCATCTTCTCGAGGTGATATTAACTTATGTTTAGTCTCCACACAACAAGCCAACCAATAATCTATTTCCTCTTCATTCCCCTCAGGTGCAACAACATACACATGTCTTACAAACAAAATTTGATTTAATAACTTGCGCATACCCATATAAATAATTTAGTATTACAAAATAACTTAATAAAGTGAAATAAATTGAATTAAATTACCTTCTTTACAAGTTTTGAAACACGTTCATAGTCTTTAGATGCAAACACTTGATCATTGTCTTCAATAGTTCTTTCATATTGACTGTGTGCTTGTGCAGGTGTCAATGATCTTTGCCCCCACTCTTCAACCCATTCTATATTTTCACATGCTTCCCAATCTCTTGAGATACAAAACTAACAAAAACATGCAAGCTCCCTTTTCCAGATAGTCCATGTTCTTGTTGTCAAACTCTTAAATGAATTCCATTTAGTAGATCCACTGATTGTCTCACAATCAACTCTAGGTAGAATGTTCTCTTCTTCAACCAACCAAAAGAATCGATGAACTTTAAAGTACTCACTCGAACTAGGTGTAGATAATCTTGTATTGCACCAATCCACAATCCCATGTGCATCTTTAAATTTTACTACATCCTCAAATTTCAATTGCTCTCTAGCAAGAATTTTTTTGACACACGCACCAACTCCATCACGTTCTCCTTTACAATGCCTAGCTTAAAAAAAACTCCATATATGTTGAACATTAAGTTCCTTGTGAACCCTACTTAACCAATAGAACATTTAGGCATTCTTGAACTGTCTTGTACAATTATCTGACCATATGAGGTGTTATGTCATTTGGATTCCTCTTTCTCTTAAAATTTCTATAAAATATATTGAACAAACTCTAACGAGTGTAATTGGTTGTCACTCAAATAAAATGATACTCCCTCAAAAAATTTCTATCATCCTCTGTGCTATCATTTGCATGTCTATAAAAAATATGGACAAACATAGCTACTTGCATAAATTATAATACTGTGATTGAATTTCTTCTTGTGGGGCTAGAGTATAATTTTCCGCAAAATCAATCACTGAAAGTATAGTACCAATTTTAAATTTGATTCTACATGTGCAAAAATGGCCATCAATCCATCGAGCACGTTGAGAGTGCATGACATATTTTGGTACAATATTATTCTTAAATTCACTCTTGAATGCATGTACACTAACTTTTTCTATAACTAAATCACAATGCTTTCCTATTTTTCCATCTTTTAAAGAATAGTCAACATTCTTAAATCTTTTAACATCTACTAATTGTTGTCCAAAATCATTATCAACACTTTCATGCATACAAATTCTTAAGAATGAAATATTTCCACAAATAGTGCATTGTCCAGAAATACAAGAACTTAAATAAAATAATTTACCATTAGATCTTTCACAAAACAAACTTTATATAAACTCCCTTATTGTTTCAGGTGGCATATTAATACCACATTCTTGTATAATCATGTTAGTATGCAAAGTACAATGTATATATCGAAAAACATCATAAAAATAACAAAATTGAACATGCATTTTACAACAACAAGATATTTGTTGCTTATTAATTTTTACATACTAGGGATTAAATTTTTCAAAAGACCTTTGACTTATTTTAATATTACCAGGTAACACTAAATCACCACAAATTTTCTATAAAATCTAGTTTGTGTTGTATCTAAAAGGTTTTTGGATGAGGATCGCGAACTTTGGACCCCACTCTTAGTTTTAAAACATCTCTAGCATTAGATGATACCCTAGTATTATCATGCCAATCTTTTTCAATCAAAGATTTAATTTGAGCATTCAATTTCATGTCAAACCTCAGGAGTCGACCACTAAAACTCCAACATTGGTTAATTGGATCATTTTCTATATTTTCTCTTCTTTTTGTTGCTCTTAGCAATGTTTTAGGATGTATTTCTAGAACTTCACTAATATTACTTACCATTATTTTATTCAAAGTTGCTTTATTAACTATAGCAGTTGTTATAGCTCTTCTTGCTGCATTTTTATCTTTAGATCAACTATTTTTCCCAATAGACTAAATGACACTAGCAACAATAGACATAGCATATGATTGATCTTTTCTTCTTGGTGTAAGTGTGGAATAAGTAATGAGTGAAATAACAAACAACACTTCTTAATAAGATATTATATCAAAGATTCAACAATATTTAAACTAATTTAAAGCAAGAATCTAGTGAAAGCGTCATATTCTTCTCTATCTCCAAAGATTTATTATGTCACGGGGCTCTTAGATTTAGAAAATATTACGACTATTAAAATGCCAATCTAGATAATGATATGTTGCTAAATGCAATAATCTAATCCTATATGATGATATCCAAATGATAATGATGAAACTACTATAATCTAAATTGACATGAAACTTGATAAAATAAGCTATAATAAATTATGATGCAACTAAATGAAGAGCCATGATATTGATTCTATTCTAAAATGTTTTGATTGTTATTGCTAAATGATAATGCTATTGCTAAGATGCTTGAATTCTCAATTAGTATTTCTACAGAGTAAGATTGCACAAAGTTGGGATCCATTTCCTGTAGTAGGAGGTTGTATTTATAGATTCATAGCAGCACATTTGCAAAGGGGCAACACAAAAAAGGTTTGGATTTGATCTTAAGGATTGAATGGTGAAAGATGAATAATCCTGAGTTGATCATGTGGATGGTTCCTCCCCACAAAAACACTTAACCAGATGATAGGAAGAATCATTGGAGAAAGATTGAAAAGGATTGCTTGCAAGTTTGTCTCCAAATTTACCCATGAAGGTTGAGATAAATTAATTAGATATAAAATATATAATTTGGTAGGTGAATATGATTAGCTGTGCATAAATTTGAATATTTGGATTTATTTCAAATTTAGGAAGAAATTACAATTACTAAGATAAACAAATATTTTTGATATTGTTTATTTAATAAAAGAGGGATAATGATAATTAAGTAAAAACTATTAAAATTTTGATTATTTAATTAAGAGAGAATAAGTAGAAGAATATAAATGTGAACTATATAAATAAATATTTCTATTTATTCAATAGTAGATGAATTTGATTATCATAATTAAATAAAACAAAGTGAAATTTGTTTATTTAATTAAGATGAAAATAATAGAATCAAGATTAAAAAATTTAGAAGATGAACTATATAAATAAATATTTCTATTTATTTAATAATAGAAGAAATTAAAGGTTAATTAATCAAATAAATCATATTTAATTAATTAGATTATCCAGACCATTTTTAGGTGTATACATTTTTCCCCTCTTTGAAGTGATGTGTTTATGCATTACTTCAAAGAAAATTTCGATGTTGCTGCTAGTACCGACAATTTTTTTTCAGTATGCCCCAAATGTTGATTTTGTTGTGATGATGAATATATGCCCCCTCAGGAGATAAATTGATGAATTTTTTATTTTTTTGGATTTTTGGAATTTTTCAAAAAAAAAATATTTGTGATTTTCTAATGATTTGTGATGATTTGATAAAGATATGATGATGAAATAATTTATCTTTTGACAAAATAGTTTGAAAGATTCCCCTATGATGAGTCTTGAATTAAACCTCAAGTAAATAATAGAAGTTAATCCCACCAAAATACCCTTTATTAACCTATAAAAGGTAAAAATGAGATTTGAATTCATTTGTGCATTTTGAAGTTTGAAAACTTGGAGTGAGATCAAATTTGGAGCAAGATGTCAATCCCTTATCACACTCACTGTTTCGAGTGCGTGCGTCGTTATAACCGCCTAGCCACTTACGGACCTTCGGTACATACTCGTGAACCTCCTTGTTTTTTGTGCATTTCATTTTTCACGCTTTTATTTGGTTTTACTTTAATTTAAATTATTTTAGTGCATCCATAGCCTGCAGTAGCGCTTAGGATTTCTATTTTAGTGCATAGATGACTTGTTTTAGTGCATTGATAAGATAGATTAGCACATAGGTTGTTTTAGTACCTGTGATAAAAAGTTTAGCGCATACATAGGGTAAAGTAGCGCATCTGTTAGTTCAGTGCATAGACCACCTAAAGTGGTGCATTTGCCTCCTGAAATGGTGCATATGATGAAATAGCACTTTTGTCGCCTGTTTTAGCGCATTAAGGTGTTTTAATGGCGCATAAAAACACTGTTTTAGTGCATTGAAATTAGAATGATGTAATTTGTCAATTTTGTCCTAATTTTGTCAATTTTCAATCTTATCAGCCGTTGATTTGATATGATTGATGATCCTGATAAAGTTGATGATGTTCAACCTCATGATAGGTGAGGTCTGATGATTGATTGATGATAATTATCCTCATGATAGGTGAGAAATAATTATATTTTGACTTGATAAACCTCATGATAGGCAAGATACAATTTAAGATTGATGATTAACCTTATGATAGGTGAGGTTGATTGATAGATTTGATGATCGACCTCATGATTGGCGAGGTTGATTTGATAGTTGCTCATGATATTTTAGTGAAGTATCAACATAGTTGATTAGATTGGATAGGTTGATTGATTTTTGATGAATTGATAAAGATTTCTGACTTTTTATTTTTTTTGTGATGACATGAGTCATTTGTGAATCTATAGATTAGAGAGAAGTTTCCTAGGACCTTTGATTTGATACTACAGCTAGTGTAGCCCGAGACAACAGTCATCACACATTGTGGTTTTTCTTCTCTCTTAGATATGCCCCAGATTAGGATTAATTGGGGTCTCCTAACAACTTTAGCAGAGAGGTGGCATAGTGAGCATAATACCTTCCACCTTCCTACTAGTGAGATGATAGTCACCCCTGAGGATGTATGGCATATTTTGAGGATACCCATTGTTGGAGAGGTTGTAGTGTATGATTCTTCAGAGCAGGGTGGGACCGATGCTCTACGTAGAATATTTCAGGATAATTCAACTTGTGGATATGGTATTCCATGGTGTGAGATGGTTGATGCCTATCCCACTTTTCCTTTAGTACTTGCCAGTTTTATTGGAGGGTTCCTTTGTCCTAATCGTAGGTCAAAGGGAATTTTTGTTGGTTGGGGTTGTATCATTGAGGCTATGATTGTGCATGGTACCAAATATGCATGGGGCATGTGTATTCTTGCCCATCTTTATCATCATTTGCATTCGGTTGTCTACCTCTACGATCACATTTTGTCTTCCAGAGTTACCCTTCTTCAGGTGTGGGCATGGGAGCATATAGTTGTTACGCATCTAGTGACAGTTAGACAGATACCGACCATGAGGCTGTATGTTCACAGGTATACAGGTTGTCATACTCAGCCTAGACTGGGTAAGTTAGAGCATTGGAGGAGAGTTCTGGATGATTTGGAGGTCGTTACCTGGAGGCCTTATCTAGATTGTGATCACTAGGATGAGGATGATACTAAGATGGGATATCTTTGTCAGTCCATGTTCTTGATAGGTCAGACTCGTTTCATGATTGAGAGATTTTTGCTCAAGAGGGTGGCCAAACAGTATGGTATTGTACAAGGTATGTCCCAAGGTGTTGTTCATTATGCTCGATGTCAGATTGATTCTACTAAGTGGGGGCCCATCCTTTCCTATGACACCATTATTTAGGAGTACCTAAACTTATAGCCTTCAGATTGGGATATTTGTCCAAAAATTCTCGAGCCTCTGATTACTGCAGATTACACAGAGTATCTTGCCTTGCATCCATTCCCTCAAATATCAGTTCTTGATGAGCTCATGCCACTACTTGGTGAGGAGGAGGTTGCAATTATGTGTGGTCACCAACGGAGCAGAGATGAGGGTGTGGAGGAGGAGTAGGATGTGGAGGTAGAGGAGAATGTGAGGAGCAGTGATGATGAGGATAGTAGTGATGATGATGAGGGATATGTAGGTGGTGGAGATGGGGGTGGAGATGATGGTGGAGATGGTGGTGGACCAGGTGCAACCAATGGGTCAAGTGGAGCCAGTGGATTAGTGCCAATTTTGGATGTCAAAGACATCATGGTAGCTCATAAGAGGTGATCACTGATAGCCCCTATAGAGCAGCATGTGCAGATCGGTGTACCTTACCAGTAGCAGCAGACACAGATTACAAGCCTACAAGTACAGGTGTAGACTTTACAGGGTCAATTGATACAGGCTCAGGGTTTATTGGTGTAGAATTAGACACAGATGTAGACATGGACCCAGTCCCATGCACATGCTCTCTCTTAGGTAGAGGTACAGTTAGTAGCGGCTCAAGCATAGATTACTACTTTGACAACTAAGAGAGATGCAACTAGATAGGTTGTAGAGTAGACACAAACTACAACTAAGATATTATAGAGATTGGGTGATGGTACATCTATGGCCAATTATGTGAGAGAGGTTCTCTACGTGGGTAGAGAGGAAGAGTATTACAAAGGAAAATATCATGATGTTGTTCCCTCTAAGGAGAGAGTCAGTTATTCCCAGTCTCGATCAGGCAGGAATTGTTCTAGTTTGGTTAGTGTGGGTGTGACATAACCTCTTTTGATAGACCCAAGAGATCCTGGTACATATGGTGGGGGAGGTATTGGTCTAGTGATGCCAACACCATCTGGGGCTAGCACTACATAGCTCCAAGATTAGATTTTCTGATATATTTTGAGACATTATGTATGCTCTGGGTTTTTGATTCACAACCATTTTTTATGTTGTCTCTCTTTACATATTGGACTTCATTGTATACTTGACATTTCAATTTTTGAGATTTATATGATATGTTGTGGATTGATCGATCTATTTGTGTTTATATGATTCTATGATGGATGCATTTAATATCCTATTTATATATGCCATGTGATGATTTATGTTATGATGTTATAGATGCAATTAATGATCATTATGATATGCTATGATTTATATAAATTTTTTATGTGATAATGCCTATAATGATGATGTATGGATGCATTGTGATAGTTGTATGATAATGGATATATGTAAATGATATGAAAATGCATCTACATGTATGATTTTTGGATATGATTTTAAATGATATATGACATAATGATGAAGATGAATATGATGTACTATATTTTTTATTTTTCTAATGCAAATTAATGATGCAATAAATGGATGAATGAATGATCAATATAATGGTACTTTGAATATATGATATATGATATGATGAATGGGTGAATGAAAATGCAAGTACATAGAGATTTTTTTTTTTTATTTTTTCTCATGCAATTTTATGGTGTGATGCACAAATGAAGTGATATTATTAATGCAAATTATATGATCAAATGTTTGAATGATGAAATGATATAATAATGTTTTCTATTGTATGTAATGGAAATGATTATGCAGCTACATGATAATGATGATGTTTTTGTTAATGTCAAGTATACTCAATCCATAAATGAGATGAAATCTTTTTTGAATTCTTCACCAATCTTTGTAACAAATACTCTGCAGATGTAAAACTATCATGAATGCAATTTAATTTACCATGAAAATCTACATGCAAACATTGGAATCTTAACAGTCCTTTTATTTTTGTTTTTTATCATCATGAAGCTTTTAAAATGTTGAAAGTGAGTACAAGCATTAATGGTATAATTTAGATCAATGATGACCCGAGTACTTCTTTCATGATTTTTGATATTGCAAGGTAACACAAGCATCTAGGTATAATTGAACCCAGATGACCTGAGCATTTCTTGCATAAACAGACAAGAATCAATCATTTTATTATTGGAATTGGAATGTCATCAGTGATACTTTGTAGAGCACGTCTCGCGACATTTCACACAATAAATAATTAATTCACAAACAACAGACAAAGAAAATATCATTCCTTTTCCTAGCTTCTCTAGTGCAATACATCATCGAGTTGCTCCAAAGAAATGATAACAATGATCAAAGTACAACAATTCAACCTTTTCTTAAGGTATTTCAATCATTATTCAGATTAGATCATCCATTTTGAGTTGTTCTAATTGGTTTGATTTCAATTGTCTTGATGTGGATGGTTGATTTTCTGAAGTTACTGATGTTTGATGTATGTTCAAGGTTGAGTTTCCTAATGATCATTGTGTTTGTTGCATTGTCATACTGTTGTTTGTCTATTTGCTTAAGCTCAAGTTTTTTTCCCCCTGTGGGATCAGGATTTTTCCCCCAAGCTATGGTGTGACACGATCACTTTGCCAGGATATGTACATGATGTTCGTTTTCAAATGATAAGCAGAAAGATGATGGAAAAAGTGAACGACTAAGTCATGCATCTAATAGACAGAGAAGTTGGTTTAAATCACAAGTAGTGCCTATA